>VDFB02063105.1:0-20707 GCA_007258455.2 Sequoia sempervirens
CAAATTGCAAAAACTGCCACTAGCTCCTTGGCTTTCCAAGGGTAGAAATGCATCTTGTTTTTTAGACAAAAAGAAATTAGACAACAAGGTTTTGTATTCCAACTAACTAATCCTATTTGGAAAACAAGGAACTTGACTTTGAATTTTGGAGATTATGTAGTATTTCAAAAGTTGCTTCCAAACTAACAAGAATGATTTTTTCAGAATTTTCGTTGATGAAAGACAATGATCTATACCACTTCTACCAAGGTTCTTTAACCATGAATTCTTTATACATAAAATTGCAAGTCCTTTCTTAAAATTAAAGAAGGAATTGATGTAAATCTTTTTGATAGATCTGAATGACACCATTAAAAGAAAAACTAAAAGAATTGCTTAGTCAAACTTGATTAGGGCTCAAAGGATCGGAGATCCATACTAGCTCTAACTAGGTTAGTTAGCTAGCTTTCTCACCCAATGCTTTTTTCGTCCTAAAACTTAACTAGTCAAAATGAATGAAACCATTACCTCCTCTGAGAAATCTTAGGTGAGGTTAATGACATTCACTCTCTTGAGGTTGGGTAGGGTAGAAGAGGCAGTTGAGTCTCTAAAAAGCCATTGAGGGTGAGGATGAGGGAGTTCTTTAGATGAATCCAAATCTTCACTCCTTCTCTACCCATGGATCTGTAGATAGAAACCAATCGAGTGGCCCTGGCCGTGAGGCTTCAACCTCTTGGGATTCTAACTCCCCCCCTAAAACCATAGATGCAATGATAACCATCCTCCCTCTTCAAAGCATCCATACTCACAGCTATCCATCCCACCAAATTCGATTGAATGGGAGGACCCGCAGTATTCTATTTGTTTAGATTGGTTTGGGTTAGGGAATTGATGAGCAAGGATTCGAATGGGAGGGGTGGGAGGTTCAGAAAAGTTGTCTTGGGTAGCAATTGAAAGCAAATGCTCTTCCAACCCACCCAAGAATGTTTGGCTAACTAACAAAGATGCTAGGCAATATGGTAGTGGTTATTTCAAGAAGGCTTCCAAGCGAGATGGTGCTAGCAGGACCCGATCAATCGCTATTTTTAGTGGTTTAAGTGGATCATTCACTGGTTCTAGATCAACAAGGCTTTTCTCATTCTCACCCAATGCTTTTCTTGTCCCAAAACATAACTGATCATAGTGAATGAAACCATTACATCCTTTAAGAAATCTTAATGGAGGTTAACGATTTTCACCCTCTTGAAGTTGGGTGGGGAAGAAGAGGCAATCAAGTCTCTAAAAAGCCATGAAGGGTGACGATGAGGGAATTCTTTACATGAATCCAAACCTTCGTTCCTTCCCAATCCATCAATCCGTAGATAGAAACCAATCGAGTGGCTCTCACCCTAGTTCAACATCTTGGGATTCTAACTCCCCCTTGAAACCATAGATGCAATGAGATCCATCCTCCCTCTTTGGAGCATCCATACTCATAGCTATCCATCCCACCAAATTTGATTGAACAGGAGGCCCCCCACTATTCTATTTGTTTAGATTGGTTTGGGTTAGGGAATTGATGACCGGGGATTCAAATGGGAGGGGTGAGAGGTTGAGAGTAGTTTTCTTGGGTAGCAACTAAAAATAAATGCTCTTTCGACCCACCCAAGAATGATCGGCTAACTATTAGAGATATTAGGCCATATGGTAGTGGTTGTTGCAAGCAAGTTGCCAAGTGAGATGATGCTAGCAGGACTCAATCAATCGCTATGGTTAGTGCTTCGAGTGGATCATTCACTAGTTCTAGATCAACAAGGTAGTCTGTTGAGTCAACGGCATGAACCCCAACAAGTAGGCTATAATTAATACTAGAACCGGTGCTTTTGCTCCCATTCCTCCATTCCATCACTTGGTATTCCATTCCCCAATCTATTATTCATTTGTCATGCTTCCCTTGGATCGTGGGGTGCATGCTTCACCTCTAATCCCACCCTTGTAGCTTCCTTCACTACTTACCCCCAAAAAATGTTGGGTCCATCATTGTTGTCATTTCTCAGCCTAAGAGGAATGAATGTTAGGTGAGGCAATATTGACAAACATATCTCCTCCCACCTACTCCAGTGAGTGATCCATGGAAATGCATCTGCTCCCAAATCCCTTTCCCTACCATTTCCCCCACCTTAAGGTGGCCAAAGAGTTGGGGAGAGGTGCCCTACCACCTACTAGGGTGAAGAATGAATGATATGGCTTTAGAACGAGAATAGAGGCTTAGGAGCTAATGAATACATGTTCGATGAAGGGACACTACAATGGCTTTATTGATTACACCCCTATTCATGCCTCAACCCATGCCTATTCTCTAGTTATCCATGCCTATGCTCTTGATTCCACATAAATTGCTAAAGTCCCTCTCCCAAGAGTCAAGTGGTCATTACTCCCCGCATGCTATTTATCTATTGCCCTTGCCATTCCCTGAAACTTAGATAGATCTTCATAAGAACATAAAAATGTAATGATATTATTTCAATTTAGATTAATATTATTTCATCTATATATGAATTGCTTGAAAAATGATTATGAAATAATGAACAATAATCATTTTTGGAAAATTTTCTATCAAAAAGTTCAATGTAAATGAAATCATATCAATTTGAATTGTTCATTGGAAGGTAATTTTGTTCATGAGGAGGAATGGTTCTTCCATGAATGCTGGTGACTTAGAAATGCCAACTATTGAGTAGAGGGCCCTCTAGATCTAGCTCTCGTACAAGTTTCTAAGCAATAGGAATGGATGGGATTAAAAGCTTGTCTAGTTTTTAACAATCTTCAATTCATTCATCTTAAATCCTTACCATAGTCCAACCCTTGTTTGTTGTTAGCCACTATTAGTTGTTTCAAAATGAAAATGCTTAATTTGTATTAAAAGAGTAAAATGTATTTCAGAGATACTAATTTTTGTGGTTGTCTATGGCTAGACAAGGAGAATGGAGACTTTCAATAGCAATAGGCAACACAATAAAGGGTATTGGCCAAGAAAAATCTGTAGTTATTTTGTGTTGGTTCATAGTTTTGCAGTGTTGTTAGGAATTGCTGAAAATGGAGCCAAGAAAACTGAGTAGAATACCAATATTGAAAGAACAACCAAATACAAGAGATTGCAAGTCAAATTGATGTGTTGGCATTGATCAAATGATGACTATATAAAGGAACTTGAGCAAACCAAATTCCAAAAATTGGATGAAAAGGTTTGTTCAAAATTCATAACAAACTTTGAGAGAAAAATACCTCTCTAACTACCAAGTCACCACCTAAGCAAGTTATTAACATACAGATGTAAAATAAATCTCGTAAATGAGGATAAAATTTTGTGAGAGATAACTACCTCTCTAACTACCAACTCACCACCTAAGCATGTGATTAACCTACAAGTGTAAAATAAATCATATAAATCATATAAATGAGGATAAAATGCAAATTTACACCAACATCCTGTAATGTCCCCTTTTTTAGGGTTTACTTATTTTGCAATTGGTGCTATCTTTTGGAATTTGTGTTTGCATATTCTGAGGAGTATATTGATGTTTCCAGAGAGCTTTCTGGTTTTATCTAATTCTTGGTGGGAAAAATTGCTATTTTTAGCAATGTCTATTTTTAGTAAGTTCCAATGCATCTCAGTTTGGGCTAGTTTTGAGTTTGGACCATAGTAACAAGACTCGGACTCGGCTTGGACTCGGCTAAGGTGACTCGATTTGGGACTCGAACTCAGTGCCCGGACTCGGCGCGGACTCAGCGCAGACTCGGCAAAATGAAAAAACCCTAGAAATTTAGAGATTTTTAAGGATTTAAAACTCGTTCCAAGCATCCTTTAGTGAATAAACCTTAAAGACACAATAACATCATTAAATAGAAGAAAATTTGATCACATACACAAGTATACATCGATCACATAAGTACACAAATTGTAGCTGAGCTGCTAAAGGAAATAACACACTTAGATATATAAAATTATAGTTGAATGTGTACAAAACTCATGGAATATGAAATCCATGACATCATTTTGCATTCACAATAAGTAAAAAAAAAGTTTTAACTTTAAATATCATGTAATTTTTTGCACTTTTCAAACCTTGCATGTTGTCGAGTTCTGCTGACAGGACTCGCTGGGACTCGATGAGTCCAGCCAGGACTCGGTAGGACTCGGTCGAGTCCGAGTCCGAGTTCGAGCCCCAAGGACTCGGCCAGGGTGACTCAACTCGCGACTCGACAAGTCCTGGCGAATCTGGGCGAGTCTTGTTTCAATGGTTTGGACACATTACTTTTAGCAACTTACTATTTTTAGTAAGTGCTATTTTGGGCACTTGGTCTTGGGAGCTATGCAATGCAAGGTTTCCAATTTTGGCAATGTGTTGGCATTTTGTTGGTCCTTGGGATGGTCGTGATGACTTTCATTGCATTTTTGGCCATTTGGGTGGTTCTCCACATTTCTTGAAGAACAATGCTATTTTTAGTAAGTGCCCATTTTGGCACCTAGAATCTTTCCTTGGCATCAAAAGCTCCTTGGTGCAATCAGTTTCCGTTTCGGATGCCTTATTGATATGTTTTGTTAGGTGGTTGGAAATATTTTAATATTTACACTAAAGTCATAAAGTAATGTTTAAATATTACTAGTGTTAAATATTATAAAGTGAAAAGGTTATTAAAGTTAATTATTTTAAAAAAGAAGTAAGGCGCTTTTTGAGAAAAAGACAAAAAATTGATATTTTGAAAAACAAATGAAAAAGAAAAAAGTGTTTTCTCAGAAAAAAAAAAAGAAGCTTTTTCGTAAAAACAGAGAAAAAGAAACGAAAAAGCTATAAAAGGAGGTGTGGGGCTCTTATTTGAATGCATGTTGAATATGATAATGTTATGCTGCCGGATTGAAACTTGAGAGTTCTTTCCTAAATCTTCAAAGGATGAAAAACCCTCTCTAGGTTGCTAGTTTTGGATTTGGAAGATAGTCCCTAGCTGGTTGGGTGTGATTGCATTCAGTAATCACTATGGAGCTTACAAGCAAAGTATTCAAATTTTGGGGTTTGATCATTTTAATGAGTTAGCATTATGGTTAGTGATCATTATTCATGATTTTAGTGCAATTTTGGAGTGTTGATGGTTTTTTGAAGCTCTTGCTTGCTGGTCAAACCCTTTCATAACCTAGGCTGCACCACAATTTCATAGTTGCAAGTTGAAGGGTTGAAGATTTCGTTCTAGGTATTGACTCATTTGATTCCTTGATTTTGGGCACCGGTCACCCCTCCTAGCAGGTCGTATCAGTGGGGGGTTTCATATTTTTTGGGAGTTGTGAAGATTTCTGCTCTTTCCTTGCTCTTCGAACTGATTTGGTGGCACCATGATCATCCTATGACCTTGCAATCAGTTTGTGAATGTTCTATGGTGAGTTGGTGACTTCCTATGGTTGTGTGCCATATTAGAGCTTGTTGTTTGAAGGGTTTACAGACCTGCTGCAGCAACCTGATACAGTCCTTTCGAGGTCAGATTATCAAGTGAAATTGATAATACACTGCTGAGGATATCTATTTACAAATTGGGTTTCATATGGAGGTGACATGCTAGTTGTATGCTTGCTGGTTTGGTGCATCAGACTGCTGCAACAGCTGTCATGTCCCAAATTTGGAGGAAGTTTAATTTAATTAAATTAATTAATTAAGTTGTCCAAATTAATGATATTTTATAAGAATGACTAATTGATTATTTTAATTAAATTAAGTGGATTATTAGATTAGTTATTTATAAGGTTATCAAACAATTAATTTAATAAAGTGACTAAAATAAATATTATATTATAAAGTCACTTGAATAAAATAATACTTTATTTCTAGAAGCTTCTGGGAGATGAGGTTGAAAAAGTATAAAAGAAGTTTTGGCTGAGCATTTTAGCATGGTTGAGTTGATTACTAAATTTCTACATTTGGTGAGCTTAATGCTTGGCAAACTTCGCTTGTGAAATATCAAGCCTAGTTGGTCCTAGTTTAACTTGTGAAATATCAAGCCTAGCTAGTTTTGGAGGAGATACTTCAATCTTATCATTTGCAGCATAATTTTGTGGCCTTTGACCAAATTATCATCCATTGGAGGAAATCGATACAAGAGGATTATTGGCAAAACTTTGTGGAAGGTTTTCAGTCTTCAATAAGGGTCGAACTTGCAGCAAGGAGGAATGAGTTTATGGACATTGATTAGGGTTAATTGCTAAAAGAGGAAGTCGTTATTTTTCCACAAGCTGGGCGCCTATGTGAGGTGCGATTTTGGTGAGGGAGGCTGATAGAAATTCTCAGAAAATTCTTGGAGGGTCGTCTTGGCTAGAGGAAGGAGGACACTGCATCTTAGAAACCAAAATCATCATTTCCAGGAAGATTCAAATCATTTCATGATGGCAGCAATTCATTCCAGGTTCTCATTTCTTTGAGTGCATTCCATCTTTAGGTATAAATTCATTTAGAGATCATTCGCTGTTTTGACAAGCATCATGGGAATGTAATTACAATCATGATTAGCAACATTCAGTGATTTTCCATGCATTGTATAGGTTACTGCTGTAGGCGCATATCAATAACAGCATTGTCATATATTTTATACTATGTAATGCCAAGAGCCTTGGCCATCATCGCATTCTAGTGAATATCATTGAGCACTTAGAGACTTGCATGATAATCTTTGTAACCAGATTTGGGAATGATATTTTGCAAATAAATAATTTAGAGTTTGCATACCAATTGTTTGACAAAATGCCAATTGGCTGTAGGTAGTTATTTTCATGAAGTTAAGTCATTTAATTGCACTTGAAAATACAAAAACATATTTGCACATCATCTATATTGTTGTTAGACATTTTAGCATGCATTTCCAAGAATTTTAGCATCATTGGCAATCTTCAAAACAAAACACAGCAAACTGAAAGTTCAAAACAGCAAGCTCAGACCTTGCATGACAACTGTTTGACAAAATTCCTAAGGAAAAAATTGAAGGGTTTTGAGTCCAAATCAGCAAGGCTCATTACAGTGGTATCAGAGCTTAAGTTCTTGCTAGCCTGTAACGGTTCATGAGTGAAGGGGAAAAGAGATACACAAGAGAAGAAAAGAAAGGAAAGTATTACGCAACAGGTGGTAGAAGATTGTTCAGCCCTCCATACACTCCGGAAGGACAAACACTTTTAGGTGACTTGAGGAGACGTTGGGAGGTAACAAGTGAACGAGATTCGTAGTGTTGTACCCCAAAATTAAAATACCCTTTGTTACATCTTCTAGATATTTTTAGCAAAACAGAAGTCTGTTAACCAACAAAGGTCAAAATTTAAGTGGCACATGTCTTGCATGAGGGTCTAAACACAAAATTTTCAATTTATGACGATTTGGTTCTGCTAAGAACAGCTTAACCTACAAAACCCAGATCTCAGTTTTTCATCCCTAAATTTTAGGAAAACTGCTATTTTTAGAAATTTTCTAAAAATAGTAACGTTTTCTGGGTTTTCTGGGTTTCTTAAGAAATGGATATCGGTAAAACTTTCTAAAAATAGAAAATTGGTCCGCTGTGGTCCAAACTCCATTTTGATTGCCCAAAATAATGCTCAGCATCGGACCGGCGGTCGTAATCTCTCGAAAATGGTCGGCCGGTCTTCAGTAATCTATTCGCCGTAAGCATATCCGCGGTTTCTGCGGTCATCAATGGGGTCACCGGTTGCCAAAGGCCGATTCAACGCTCGAAGTATCTCACGTAAGATGAAATGACAACATGCACCAGGCAACAAAGGAAAGAAAATTGAAAATTCATGAAAAATTTTCTAACATCGGTAGTTTGGGTAGCTTTCCCACAGCAAGGCAACTCCATCTTTTAGGGCACCAAATGTTAGAATTAGGTTTTCGCCCAATCAAACTTGTTCCGGCTTCCTCACAAATTGCGGATGGATTCGGGCCGGTGCGGTTATCGTGGGGATCCAATGTCCGAATTCAAAGTCAATCGTGGAGATTCCGACCGATGCCTAAGGAGAAAAATGAGAAAATATCAAAAATTGACTAAGTTCGATAAAATGGCCTAGTGAAGGACGCCTAAGTTTTCAAGCAACCTTATCGATGAATTTGGTGTGCTAGTGTCTAATGTAATCTCTTCAGTTGGTCCAAATTTTCCAATGAGATATCTAGCACATTGATCGAGGTCACAGTCAGTCGGATACCGAATAGGGCTCCAAAGCAGCTAAGAACAAAAAGATTCGTAAGCAAACACAAAAAAAAAGGTTTAATAATAATCTAACTCGCGGAACATATGCCTCTACCAAGATGGGTTTTAAACTTTGAAAGCCTCCAAATTCATTGTTTGTCAGGTTCATCCCAGAGGACCCCACCTCATATCTCGTCAGCTTCGCGATGAGCATAACACGCAGTCGATCCGATGCTCGGAGCTCCAAATTCAAAGAGATCATCTGTAGAAGAGAAGCTAATGAAGAAATTTGAAGGTCATGAAAATGGCTAACTCTGAACAAAACGGGCGCCCCTGGAAGGAAAAGGCACCTATGATTTCGGAGGTCAAAATGAAGGATTTTGCCAGAGGTGCCTCCAAAACATCTTTCTCAGAATCAGTCAGGCTCCACCGTGAAACCCTCAGCTCACCTGTCGAATCAATCTACAAACGGGAAATCGGAGACGGAGTTCAGGGTCAAAATGAAGAAAAGTTGAAAATGCCAAAATTTTGGCCAACACTGGAGAAAGTGGACGCCCCTGGTGAAGAAAATTTTTCGGAATTTTCAAAAGTTTCAAAATTACCAGTGAAGGAGGATGGCGTCCAAATGCATTGAACAAAGATTTTAGGGTTTTGAAATAAAAGCAAAAGAAAGCAAAACCTAATTCAAGCCCTAAAGTCTATTTAACACCTCTTTTCAATGTTATTTTTGTTATTTTTGCAGGTAGCCTTCAAAGGAGAAAGTTGGAGCAGCATGTTTGAAGAATTTTCATGATCCAAGAATTCATCTTTGCTGGTTTTTCATCAGATTTTTCAAATCAGCAAGCATAAACCTTGAGCTTAAAAGTTATCCGAAGATCAAATTTCAAAGGAAAAGCCAATGTTTCTTAGCTAATCATCTCTGTCTTTTTTCTTCAATCTTTTAGTGAAATTTTCAAGAACTTCATATCAAGTTATGCTATAGCTAGCTTTTATTTCGAAGGAAACACTGCATTCAATTTTCAACCATTTGTCCTCTCCAATCGGGCTTTGCAAGAAAATCATGCCCACAAATGTTTTTCACAAAAATTTCCCTCAAACCTTAGGTTGCCGCTTGATCCACCGTCCGTGGTTTCTGAACGAATCGTAACTAGGGTCCATTTCTAACTCGTCAAACAGGCAAAACCCAGTTAAATTTTTTCGTGGGAAATGAAGAAATTAGGGTTTGCTGCTTTTTTAGAAAAAATTCAAAACTTTCCAAATCCACGATTCGTTTGTTCTGCAAACGAATTGAAAGAAAACCGTATCTCAAAAATTTTCAAAAAATTTGTCCTGGTTGGAGCAAGAAAATCAGTGAATTCGCATTGAAATTAAGTCACATCATCTCTTTAAACTAGGTAAAAGTTTATAGTCATTCTTTCAAAAGTTCGAATGAGTACATTCCTGTATTGCTTTCTAAGATCACACCCTCGAATTTTATACCGTAACAATGACACTTGTGCATCAACACGCAAGCCGCAACATCTACATGCTCTTTGAGAGAGCAGGCAACACCCCCAAGAACCCGGGACATTCTCGGACTCCTCAGCAAATAATAATCTCTATGTCAGCCTCGTAGTCTGAGTCTAATCACTTCTGCATTGCTAATACAACCCGCCATTAAGGGAGATCCAAATGCCAGACGTAGATTGATTTGGTAGCCTAAAGTCCGGGAAGGTGTGATTAGTTGAGAAGTGTTTTTCCATCTCCTCAGCTGCCCGAAGTGTTACCTTCCTCAAAGAGTGAATGCAAAAGGATATGGAATATGCACAAAGATAAATATAGCAAGAAGATTGCACAAAGGTGGATGAAGGAGAAACACAAAACATTGCCTAAGAACGTCGGGCGAGGAGAGTTTAAGGATGAAATTGCCATCATTATCACCTTGCTCAACAAGGTCACTGGCTCAGAAAATGCCACCAAGTTTCAACCTTGGATGTTTTATGCCATACCCCACATCATGAAGAAAACCGAGTTCTATGACTGGTCTACCTTGATCAGTGACTGTCTACATTAGCAGATAACAAAATACTTCCAATTTCATGTATTCCACATGGTGTCGCACGAACACCCAAAGCCAACAGCAGAACCATCCCTGTTGAAGTTCACAAAGTCGCTGCACGCCGCATGCAAGGGTGAACGCAGGTTTTTCGATGTACAACGTAAGGGACCTCGGACAATGAGTTGTATACCAGATATCTTTAGTTTGCCGTGGCAGCCATGGCAAACAAGATTTAGTTTATGTACGCTTCCCACCTATCTCGGTCTATGTATTGTCTGTTCCACTCATGTTACCAAGGTAAATTCTGACTTATGGTCGCCTTTTATGGAGTCTTAAGGCAAGCTCACGAGCACCATACAAACCTCGGTGAACAGGGAGACCCTCTCCTTCGGGCCTATTAGGGTTGGGTATATACCAAGAGCTACAAGACTGCCTCTTAGACTACCAGCCCCATGAAGTCCCTCGGTATGAAGGGGAGGCTCAAGGAAGTCTTTTGGGACTCGGTCAGTCAGGCACCACAGCATCAGCTGAGACTCGCGAGACTCGGGAGACTCGCCAGACTCGGCGAGTCCCGAGCCAAAGACTCGGCCGTCAGTTTTGTGGGCATGTGTTAAAAAAAACACATTTTAAAGTTTCATTTTTTTTTTCTTTTTGTTTTTATACTTGCCTCTATTCCTCCAAAAGGCACTTCATTTCATTTTCAAGCTAGTAAGAGAGAAAAAAGAGAGAAGAGAGCCAAAACACATTTGCATTGAAGGAAAATCAGCAAAGAGATTGAGCACCAAATGCTTATTGAATCGCATTTGTGCAGGTTCGTAGGTGATTTTGCTGCATCTAGAGGAGTCTACAAGGGATTGGAAAGGGATTTCCATTGATTTCAAAGAAGATTGAAGAGGTATGTTTGAGTTTTGAAGGTTTTTTTGTTTTTTTTAACCAAAACTTCATTTTCTATTCTTTTTTTCTTCTTTGTTTTTTCTATTTTGTTTTAGTGAACAAAGAACAAGTTACAAATAAATACAAACCCTAGGTGTGTGTGTTTAAGACTTTAAGTTTTTTGTTGAACAAACCCTAGGCATTCTTGCAAAAAAAAAAATAGTTTTATAGTTGCAAACTTGCAAACCCTAGGTTTTTTAGTTTTATTATAAATTATACTTTGAATGCTAATTTTTTAAAATTTATGTGTTATTGCAGCATTGTTTATAATATATATCTATAAATTGTCTCCATCATATTCAATTTCACCATGTCTCAAGGTAAAAGAGATCCTTGTTGGAAACATGCCATTGTTACCCCTGGGCAAAAAAAAGGAGAAATACAATGTTTTCATTGCGAAACTCTTTTTCTTGGGGGTGGCATTAATAGATTGAAATACCACCTTGCATGTATACCTTGCCGAGATGCTAATCCTTGCACAAAGGTCCCTATTGAGGTAATGTGTGAAGTGCAAGTGCAATTGGAAACCTTTGAGCAACAAAAAGAGTTAAAAAAGAAGCAAAAAGATGAGATGGCAGCCATGCGTGGAGTTGGAGATTCGAGTTCTTCCATGCCTAAAATTCCTCCAGGGTCTTCACCTTCAGTTGTTGGTAGTGGTAGTGGCAGTGGCAGTGGCAGTGGTAGCGTTAGCAAACTTAGCATTGGGCCCAGAGTTCGTGGATCTAGGCTGGGTTCATATATTTTGCCACGCACTACTCCGGGTTCCCAACCGTCTCTTGAGAGCATGGGTTGGAACAAGGATAAACATGATGCAGCCAAAGCCGCAATTGGAGACTTCTGGTTTTATTGCGACATTCCATTTCATGCAGCCAGGTAATTCTTCTTTTGTTTTGTTTTAAAATATATAGCTTGTTGCTTGATAGTTGATTCTTTATCTCTTGAATTTTATTTTTAGAGCTATGTTGAATTCAAATTGAAATTATACATTTTTCAATACTAATTAGTAATTACTAAATTTAATTTATTTGTGTTAGGTCTCCATATTGGCAAAATATGATTGATGCAGTTACTGTTTGTGGGGCGGGGTTCAAAGCCCCTAATGATGAAGAGATAAAAGGCCCCATTTTGTCCCAAAAAGTGGCTGATGTGAAAGTCAGAATAGAGGAGCAGCGAGAAATTTGGAGGACGAAGGGTTGCACCATCATGACTGATGGTTGGACCGATAGAAGAAATAGGACATTGCTCAACTTTCTTGTTTCTTCCTCGGGTAAATATTTTACTTACTAAAATGCATTGCTTTAGTGATTAACAATCAAGATTTTAAATTTATATTTAATTGAATCATTTATTTTGTTTCTTTTTCAGGTGGTACCATGTTCATTAAATCTATTGATGCATCCGGCAACTCCAAAAATGCTGAATTCCTTTGTGAGGCTTTGGAGGGTGTCTTGGCTGAGGTAGGGGAGGAGAATGTGGTGCAAATAGTGACGGATAATGCAGCAAATTATGTTGCTGCAGGTAGACTATTGATGGATAGGCACCCATCATTATTTTGGACACCTTGTGCCGCTCATTGCCTTGACCTCATATTTGAGGATCTTGGCAAGCTTGACTGGATCAAAGCATGTGTAGAGACCGCAAGGAATATTTGTAAGTACATATATAATCACACATGGGTCCTCAACCTTATGAGGCAATACACGGGGCAAAAGGAGTTGGCTCGCCCTGGGATAACACGCTTTGCTACCAACTTCATCACTCTACAATCCTTACTGC
This sequence comes from Sequoia sempervirens, assembly GCA_007258455.2. Taxonomy (NCBI): domain Eukaryota; kingdom Viridiplantae; phylum Streptophyta; class Pinopsida; order Cupressales; family Cupressaceae; genus Sequoia; species Sequoia sempervirens. The sequence continues at coordinate 12,914 of VDFB02063105.1, forward strand.
AGTCAAGGGGAGCTTTGAGGCGGATGTTTGTTAGTGAGGAGTGGGCTTCCTCAACATATTCTAAGACAAATGCAGGGATAAGTGCATCAGGTTGGATTTTTGATGAGCAGGGCTTTTGGGTGCCTACTAAGGAGATTGTCAAGGTAAATGTAATAAGTTAATAACTAATAAGTAATTAGTTTAGTAATTCTACATTATATTTTATTATTTTCATTCTTGTTTTTATTTTATTTGCTTTTTTTTGTTAACTCTTACTTATGTCAATGTTTCATAATAATTGCAGGTCACAGAGCCCTTAGTGGTTCTATTACGAGTTGCTGATGGGGAAAAGCCCGCAATGGGCTACATATACGAGGGCATGGATAGGGCCAAAGAGGCCATTAGATCCATTTATGGGGGAATTGATAGTAAGTATCGCCCCATTTGGGAGATCATCGATAGACGATGGCACCTCCAGCTTCACAAGCCCCTACACGCAGCAGCATATTTTCTCAATCCGGCATTCCAATTTCGCAAAGAATTCAAGGCAGATGAGGAGGTTTTGAGTGGGCTCTACACAGTCATTGAGCGGATGTCTGATTCTCATGTTGGAGCCCAAATTGTTGCTGAGATAGAGATTTTCAGACTTGCACAAGGAGATCTCTTTGCAAGAGATATATGCAAAGATACTCGATCGACATTGCAGCCAGGTAAAAATTTATTAAGGGCATAATAGTAGTTTAAAAATTACCACTTTTCAATCTTTTATATTCAATGTTCATATTATAAATTTATAATTAAATATTCACATTTCACAATGAGATTTATTTTTTTTCTTTTTCTCATCTCAGATGCATGGTGGGAGAGATTTGGTGCTAAAGTACCAAATCTTCAGAGGATTGCGATTCGAGTGTTGAGCCAACCATGCAGTGCCTCGGGTTGTGAGCGCAATTGGAGTATGTTTGAGCACATACACTCCAAGAAGCGCAATAGGTTGTCAGTGCAGAGGTTGAATGATCTTGTTTATGTTCATTACAACCTGCGCCTTCGCCATAGACAGATATTGGGCACTGACTTGTCACCCATCACGTTGGCGGAGGTTGATCCACAGTCAGATTGGATCACTGAGGTCGAGGATCCTATTTTTACCGATGAGGACCTTGATTGGGTCGACCAGGCAGATCGAGAGGCAGAGGCAATAGCCATGGCAGAGGAGGAGGATAGAGCACGAGGAGACACCTTGGATGCTAGTTTGGGTGCCTCTGAGTCTGACACTGAGACACAGGCAGAGATGATGGCTGCAACATCATCTAGGACCTCTCTTAGACGTCTACGCAAGAGGACCAAAGTTTAGAGCCTTAGTGATGCAGGCTCCTCTGAGCCATAGACTTATAGCTTTTGTTTTACTTTTATTATATGTTTGGAACTTTTGATGCCATGGATTTCATATTCCATGAGTATTGTATACATTTCACAACATTTATATATCTAAGTTCTAATTGTTTAACTTTAAACTTTAAACTCTTACTACTGTTATTGTTATTAACTATTAAGTATTAAGTAATTACTTATTTCCTTCAGCTAAAATTTGCGTTTATACTTATGTGATCGATAGATGTTTGTGTATAGGATCATAGTAGTTTCTATTTCATGATGTTATTGTGTATTTAAGGTTTATTTACTAAAGGGTGCATGAAACAAGCTTTAAATCCTTAAAAATCTCTGAATTTCTTGGGTTTTTCTATTTGCCGAGTCTTTGCCGAGTCTTTGCCGAGTCTTGGCGCCGAGTCCGAGTCCGAGTCAAAAATCAGCTTGCCGAGTCCGAGGCGAGTCCCGAAGCCCTGTACCATGGTAGGCACATCCGACGGTTGCAGATGCCAAGTCAATGGGAGACGAGTTATATAAACTCAGCCTCAAGTCCTACAACAAGAGACGATCATTTGATCCTCATGGTTTCTACGCTGGCCGACTTGAGAAGAACTATGATCATATAGCCGCACTTGAAGATTTTTGGGCTAATTGTACAGATGAGTTCGAGGTGCGGAGACTTAGTTACAGCAGACTTACTCTCCATCAGATGAAGGATTGTTTAAATGAAGACATAGAAGGGTTATCAGATGATGACGAGGATGTGCTTCTCCCGATGTATACTCAGAAGCGAATAGAAAATCAGCCCCTTTCACAAGTCAACTAGGCTAATAAGGAATCCCTTTCAGTCGAAGACAAGACAAGACAAGTCCTTGAGCATAGTAAGGTTTTCCTGGTCCTTAAAAAGAAAAACTCCATTCCAGTAGCAGAGCCGCCAAGGATAATTCCCTCTTCCTCCAGAGCACAGTCGAAAGGGAAGGGTAAAAGTCAGTCTCAAGAAGGCGTCAAAGGTAGTGGATCGAATAAAAATGTAAAAAAAGGTTGGATTTCTTAGGCATAGTCATATAGGAGCAGCCTACAGCTGATTCAGAAGTTCCTCCTGACGAGCCCATACCTCAGAAAGAAGCAGAGGAGCCAGCTTCAACACATGTTTCTGTACCTTTGACAGGTTCTTCGCCAATCCACATCGACCTTGATATCAAAGATGATGAAGAGATTACAGTTGCACCTCCTGAGGAAGTTAGTAAAGATACTACCGTGTCTTGGCTTGAGAACTCCTTAGGAAGGGTTAGAAGAAGGCCTTCATATCAGATGAGTGTTGATGATCTTGATAACATCTATCAGGAAACTCCTAAGAAGAAGGCAAAGAAGGAAGTTCACTTTGATAGGAATCCTGATAATGAAATAATCATGGAGACTGCATTGCCCCAGAAGACAAGAATAGGGATGAGGTGAATATGGATGATTTCGTCATGGTCAAGGCCAATCTCGGTAGAAATACCAGACATGCAGATTTGAGTCTCTTCAGAGTTGCATCCGAAAATCTTCAGGAAAGAGTACTCAAGGATGGAGAAGACAAGGCAGCACTCAAGGCTGAAAATCAGCAGCTCAGGCTTTTCATTTCTAACCTTGTCCATGGTTCTTCACAGGTAACCCAGTTGCTGCCCCAGATTTTAGAGACACCAGCTGATCATCAGCAGTTAAGACAGCTGGTCATTTATGGGAAAGAAACTCAAGAGTGGATCGAGAGTTTCATTGTCAGAGGAAGGGAGATCTTGGCACGGATGTTCCAGTTAAGGGAAGACACTCATAAGCTACGTCAAGGTATCCAAGGATTTGAACAAACACTGGCTGAAGTAAAACCGAGACATGAGATCATCATTGCTGATTTAGACACGGCTTACAGTTCAGCAGTTTCAAGAGAAAACAAGAGACAAATCCTTTGCTTGGAGAGAGCATCATGTTTTCAAAGTCAAAACCTATGAGAGGATATCCGAAGAATTCATCTCCTACAGACAAAGGGTGATTGAAGCTCTCCTTTTCATTAGTCATGATCATAGATTCTTCAAAAGATAGTCTGAAGATGGTTCCTACCGCCGCTTGATGAAGTGCGTGATCAATTCCGGAAAAGTTGTTCTCGCGAATTGCAATCCGGGCCATTAAGGATAGCCATATTTCGATGTCAAAGAAGTTCAGAAAGCGCCAATGATGTCAAAGATTTCCTCGAGATCGAATGCAGCAGATGTCGAAGATATTCTGAAAAGCAAGAGTTTTGCTATTGAGCGATAGATGCAACTTCAAAACCGGGACACAGCTTTCTAATTCTAGCAGATGGATCGAGCTTTTAGCGTTTTCTTAGAAGTTTTCTTTCCCGCTTTCTTTCTATTCTTGGAATAATTCTTATCCATTCTTTGAGAAGAGAAAGAAGATAGAATATAATAGTTGGCGTTTCCCGTTTTTTTTCTGCTTTCTAGGGTTTTAGATGTTATCTTCTTTTCTAGATTTAGTGAGTGAAGTTTTCGTCATCATGTTCTAGGGATTGTGAAAGCAAGGAGATTTTAGGTTCCCTCAATTCTCCGCTTTCTCTATAACAAGAGCCTTTCTTTGCTCATTTTAGTTTTTTTTAACTCCGCGGTTAGTGAGCAACCAAAACGCTGAGTTCGCCGTGCCCTCTGTACACCGCCAATATCCACTGTGCCAGATAGCAAATTATTGAGCCTCTTTAGCCAACAAGGAGTTAGTGTGATGTTTTCTATTGTGTAAGAGCAAGATTGCAAGCCTCTTTAGCTGCAATTTCTTGTTCCAGGCATGTTAGAAGTGAGCTTTGTTCTAGAGATTTGAGTAATAAAATCATGAGCCTCTTTTGCCTTGGTCCAAAATCTCAGATTTCCATTATCTATTTTCTACTTTTATGATCTTTATTTCAACTTACAGTGAAGTGTGTAGGTGTTCGTTGAGAGAGAGATTATTGAGGTATTTCTGTCAAAAAATCTACCTTGTTAATTTCTAGCTTCTCTTGCTTTGCTATTACTTGAGAAGCCAAAAACGTCTTTAGTTTAAGTTAGTCGTAGTGAAGTTTTAAAAGCGAGAAAATCTCAGCTGCGGCGTTTTGTGTTTAATAAACCTTGTGCTCTAAAGGTGATCAAAGATTAGGCAACTTAGTTTTAGTTTCACTTTCTTTCAACACCATCAAATGAGAGAGGAGCTTCCCCTCCTAATTCAGAGCAATTTATGCAGTGCATAATTTGTCAGTTTCAAATCATACGAGGAGGAGGAATGCTTGATTTAAGCATGTAATAGCACAATGGGTGAAGGTGGTAGTGGCAGCCCTAGGAAAGAAGATTCAAGTGATGCACTCTTGAGGGAACATCTTGTACAGCAAAGAAGGACAAATCAGCATTTAGAACAAATGATGAGTATGCTGGAAAGAAATTCAATCGGCAATAATAACAATACAAATGGAGGTAACAATGGCCATGGAGATAATTCAGTCAACAATGACAGGACTTATCACCATACTACTCGAACTGGATCAAGACCTATGATGCCTATTTTCCCAGCTAGAGAAGAACAACCAAAAGGAGACAATCAACTCGCAATACTTGAGCTTTAGGATCAATTCAAACAAGATTGGGTAGCTGCTGGTTTTCAATAGGATATGTCTCTCAAAGACTACATGGACTTTAGAATGAGACATAGACCAAACAAAGGTAACAGGGAGCAGCACAACGACCTCAAGAGAAAAGTGGGAAAATTGAGATTGCCTTATTATGATGATTCTGGGAAGACAACAACACGGCTTTGGGTGCAAAAAGTGGACACTTATTTTCAACTTAATCCTATGCCTGAGGATGAAGCAATCATATATGCTACAATACACTTGGATGGAGTTGCACATGAATGGTGGTATCATGGATTAGTCACGATGGGACATGATTAGATTACATCCTATGCAAAGTTCACCGAGCGCTTGATTGACAGATTCGATGTGAAGGATCCAAAACTCCATTTCAAGGAGTTAGCGCAGCTCAAACAAAAAGGACCATTGGATACATACATTATTGATTTCCAGAGGTTGCTTGTTTTGAAGACAGACATTTAGAGAGGAGATTGCTAGTTCTATTTTTGGATGGTTTGATGGATCCATTGAGAGGTTGGGTTAAGGCTCTCAACCCTACTTCGTTACAGGAGGCAATCAAGAAGGCTAGGGACATGGAGTTTAGCCAACAAAGAAATAAGTTCTCAAGCAATAGCAGAAACAAATCCCCCTCACGTAGTTCACCTCTTCTAGAAGAAATAGGGGGAAAGCTTTCTCATAAGAAAGACAATAAGAAAAATAAAACGGATGAAGATTTCCATAGGGAATGTAGAGAAAAATGAATTTGTTATCATTGTAAGGAAAAATGGGTAAATGGTCATCGTTGCTTGGGAAAGGGAAAGGATCATCTCATAGAGGTAGTGTCAGATGATGAGGATGAGGAGGAGCGTGCACATGTGGACAACAGCAGTTCAAATGAGGATCAACCTCAAGGAGAGGACACTGGTGGTGGTTTTATTGTTTCACTTTCGGGCTCTCCTAGATTCCACTCTTTATGAGTTAAGGGGTCCATACAAGGTCAGCCCATCATAGTCTTGATTGATAGTGGGGCTACACATAATTTCATTGATTTAGCCTTAGTGACAAAGCAGGGATTGACAACACATGTCTTCGATGGGTTTAGCGTCATGGTGGCTGATGGGTATAATATGTTTTGCAGGAAGAAGGTTCCCCGACTAAGTATTAGATTGGGAAACTATACAGTGACAGATGATTTCTATATAGTGGACTTGGAAACCACAAATGTTATTTTGGGGATTCAATGGCTCCATTCATTGGGAAAATATTCACAGAACTTTCAGACAATGGAGCTCAAGTTTAGGACAGCCAATGGATAGAAAGTGGTGCTTAGAGAGAAGGAAAACGGAGCACCCAAGGGCGTGACAGCTAATTGTATGATGAGACTAGAGGGGCCTAGTGATTTCAGTCTATGGGATGGAGTTAGGGTTATTGGCAGCACTTCTTTGACAATGCCCACATGGTTGGATGGCTGTCCTACTTTGACACAATGCTCTTTGAGGACCCCAGTTGTTGGTTGGGATGGTCCCATGGATGTTAGGGAATGGAGTGATGACGAGTTTCTTTTATCCTTGGGCACCAAGGATACATTCCGCTTCATCATGGGATTGATTCATGGACTACATCGTGTTAGTCTGAGACATGACAGCAGCGTGTCAGGGACTGGCTTATGTTTCTACACACCTTGGTTGGGCATTGTTTTCATCTATAGGCGACCACTTAGGGTGTGTTGGTTTGAGGATGGCGCAGAAGTAGATGGCATTTATGATGATGACATTGTTGATATGGAGAGGTATGCACATGGTGTTTCTTTGGCGTTGATAGGAGGTTTCCACCTTGATTGCACTTTGAGGTATGTTCACCAGATATCGCCGACTTCATGTTCAAAACTTGGCCTTGTCATTGTTGCTTGACGAGGTGGAGTTGAAGGAGCCGGGGGCACTCGAGGCTTGTATGATTCAGTGGAATGATTTATTTAGGGCACTTAGTTTACCCGCGAGGATTGTCCACTTGGTGCTTGGTTACCATATGATGAGGGTTTTGGGTTTGGAGTTGCATTGATGAGTCTTGGGTCCCACAACCAGCCGAGGATATGATAGTGGCATGAGCCGGCTACATTTGTTGGTTGATTGGAGTACTTCTGAGGATTGTTTGGGATCCGGTGGCGGTGGGCAGTGTTGTAGTGATTATGGATGGAGACTTGTGGATTGCTTGAGGAAAGCAATCTTTGGGAAGGAGGACTATCATGTCCCAATTTGGAGGAAGTTTAATTTAATTAAAATTAATTAAGTTGTCAAATTAATGATATTTCATAGGGATTACTAATTGATTATTTTAATTAAATTAAGTAGATTAATAAAATTAGTTATTTATAAGGTTATCAAACAATTAAATATTAAAAGGTGACCTTATATTTTAATTAATTTAATAAAATTGACTAAAATAAATATTATATTATAAAAGTCCTTGAATAAAATAATGCTTTATTTCTAGGAAGCAAAGTGTGGTTGAAAAAGTATAAAAAGAAGCTTTGGCTGGGCATTTTGGCATGGTTGAGTTGATTACTACATTTCTACATTTGGTGAGCTTAATGCTTGGCAAACTTCGCTTGTGAAATATCAAGCCTAGCTGGTCCTAGTTTCGCTTGTGAAATATCAAGCCTAGCTAGTTTGGGAGGAGATACTTCAGTCTTCTCATTTGCAGCATAATTTTGTGGCCTTTGGCCAATTTATCATCCATTGGAGAAAATCGATACAAGGAGATTATTGGCAGATTTGTAAGAAAGGTTTTCAGTTTTCAATGAGGGACGAACTTGCAACAAGGAGGGATGA
>VDFB02063106.1:0-24736 GCA_007258455.2 Sequoia sempervirens
CCTTTTTTGAGATTAATATTAAGGTTGTACCAAAATCGCAATTCTCACATGAATACTCTAGATGTGTGATTACACTAAAAAACTATGCAAATGCCTTCTCTATAAAAACACTTGGAGTGTACATGGTTTAGTAATAGGTACAATAATTTCTATGTTCCCTTGATGGAATTAGCATTACTATGAGTTTTTGAGAAATTTGATTATTCTTTGATCAAGATAGTAGGGAAATATAGCATTGGGGCACCAAATGCATGACTCTCAGTCTATTCTCTAGCACAAAATATTTCTAACAATTTGTTAGAAGGTCACATGTTAGTTATATGCCCCACACAACAAAAAGCATGAGGTTCCTTTTGTACTCATGCATTATGATACGATTTAAGGAAATATAGGCTATTATAAAACTCTCTTGTTTCATTGCATTCTTACACATTGAATAAGACTAGCACTTGTGTGCTTGCATAAGATGCACAAACCCATAGCAACATACTGACAATAAGTTCACGTGAAGACAAAATCTCAAGTCACATAAAATAAGGAATAATCCTTTAATATTCATATCCATTGTCAATTTCAAATTTATCCCTTTAAGTAATGATTACTACATAAGTTATTTCTTGTTATTCTATAAGGCCAAAAATTGCTCACATTGCAATCTCCACCTTATATTTTTTATTTATTTTGGTGTAAAATCCTATAGTGTTTTAATATTATTTAACCTATTTCTAGCCTTTTTCTCTTATCAAAAAAGAATAATGCAATTCATCTTATCCTTGGGAACACTTCATCTATCAACACTTCATCTCATCCTTAGGAACACTTCATCTCATCCTCAGGTTACTTGGGTAAACTCAATGCTAGTGTTTGTGTTTGAATTTTAAAAAGTAACTTCACTTGCTTGTTTGTGCCCTAATTCCTACTATGATTTCAACATTCATATTATTGAAAACCTAGAATAAACATACTTTGGCATCCATGTTCTAGGTTAGAAGAAGTTAGATGAGAGTAAATCTTTCAATAGATAGGATATTTGAAGAAACTTCATTATAAAAAGCAAGGCATCAAGAAACACATTTGAAGACGACAAGTTTGGGACTCCATAATTTGTTCAATAATGTTCCTTATCTAATCTTTAACCTCATTCATCCTCTCATATTTTCTCTTGGAAGCCATAGATCCCTATTTTATTCTTCTCCTTTGAAGCCATCTATAATGTGCATTTTTTCTAATGATATAATAAGATAAAACATAGATAAACATTTTTGTGTGTGTACACATACAAGTGTACTTATAATGCATGAATATACTAACACAAATACCAAAGAAGAGTAGAAGAAACACAGGTAAAAAATAAGTAGATGGATGACATCATCTCAATCTACAATAGTTGGCATTCATCATAACACAATACTACCATACACACCAACACAAAACTAAACTCAAGCAATTAAATCCAGTGCAAATAATTTCATATAATCGTTGAACATTCTGAAGAGATGAAATAAATTCAATAAAAAGATATATGGGAACCCATTTCAATATTACCATAAAACATAAGATACATTGATTAACTTTTCACCATTCGATTCATTTTTCAGCTCATTATCTCATTATATAAGCTTAAGAGAGGGACCATAACACATAATGCATGTTCCTAGTTCATTTATTCTTTTTATAATAGTTATACCATCAATAAGGAGGAAGAGAGAAGATGGTATACATTCCAAACATTTTTTTTAATTTCATCAATAAGATACAATAGGCAGAGAGGGCTATTAAACTACCATTTCCAAATGATTAATTTCATTGCCATTTCTTAAGGTAATGTTAGAGAGATTCCAATTACATTCATTAACATTAAAAAAATACTTTTAAACATACATATGATTTCATTTCTATTCAAATGAGCATAGATCATCTCATAAGAGATAGAATAAGGGACATATTTATGGATTATTAACCTATGTAAGCAATTTATTCAATCCTAGATAGGTAGGGAGAGCATACTAACCACCACATGCCAACATGATAATTTATTTTACAACATAATTCTAAACCAAGCATAATTGTGAGTGTTTTCATTACTTTACTATATTCGCTCTACAAGACATGATTATTCCCTTTATAGTGTACAAGATGCATCAAGAAATAAGAGAACGTACTCATACACCATATTGACACAATAATATTCATCTCAAATAACTTTCAAGATACAACAAAATGAGAGAATATAGGAATAACATGACACTATACACACACAAAAAATACTCTCATTACAAGCATGAATATCAAACAAAGGAGTGAGGAAGAGATTAATCCACTTAGTTTTACTAATTCAATACCATTGTAACTCATTTATTGTTGAATGCACAAGACAACTAAGAGGGGGGTGAATCAATTGTACCTTAAAACTTCAAAACCCTCAAAAAAATTTAAATCCAATTAACCCTTAATTTTTTATAATGATTTAGCATGAAAAGAAAATAACAAAAGTTGAATTAAATCAACACCATACACAAGAGAATGCTAGATTTACATGGAAAACCCAAGATGGGAAAAGCCACGGTGAGGATTAGCTCACAATATTAAGAAATATCAACATCGAATACAATAGGGCTCACTGTCGGAGGGTTCACTACCTAAAGAAAGAAGGGCTTAGTGCCACAGGCTCACTGCCAGAATAGAAAGGAAGATAGAGAAGAGTGTTACATAGAGAAATCCATCTCAACGCAATAGAGAAATCCACCACAATATCACCAACACCTTCATAGCTAGTCCAAAGAATTGTACACCTTCTACTCACTGCATCCAACAATCGAACACATGAAATCTCACATTGCACTTCTCAAATTCACACTCTAACACTTTGCAATTTGCATCATTCACATCATACTTATCTATCTTCATATCCCTCAACAACTCAACTCGTATTTATATCATTTTCAATCTTGAAACCATTCTCCAAGGTCAGCTATGCACCTTAACTGTGCAAATTCAAATTAGGTCGGCACCAAAAGATTCCTGCGATGGAAAGGAATGAAGGCAGAAAACAACACACCTTAGCTAGGAATTTAATCCACTCATACATGCCATGCCACGCTTCCTTAAATTTTGCAAGTAGTGTAAACACCCAAGGTCGACCGTTACCCATGTAGACACCATTACAATTTTAAGTACACGCTTCCTTTGATCCAACAACAACTCATGGACAAAAAATGTCACCTGAACACAATCTAGAATATTCCACAAACACCCTAAAATCCAACAAACTCCTTCGCAACAACTTTCACTTGAAGAATGTACACACCTTGTACACTTAGACAACTCTACCATATACTATAACTTAAGAATTTGACTTTTGAAGCACCAAATCTTGAACAACTTCAAGTAAAGAAAGATACCAACACTATTAGCATACCTTCAGATCTACAAGACTTGAAACCAAACTACAGAGAAATGCGAAGCAAAAACATTTCTCCCAGACACCTCTGCAATACATAATTCACACACAAGTGAACCCAACTTCTTTTGCAAAGTGATCCAACACACCAAATTTTGGATATAGCACATTTGAACACCTCTGATCAACATATCCAAAACGTATAAGAAAATCTTCAACCTAGAAGAAATGTGGAGCAACACCAAAATACTACTCTACAACCCAGAACAACACTACAACTCACTATTTCCTCTTATCAGTTTTTTTGAAAACCAAGCACTAGAGACACATCCTCATCACCTTCAGTACTTCTGGAACCAATTGTAACCTAGCAACTCAATCATACATCCATAGAAAAATTCTTATCAAAGCAACACTAGAGGTCGACACTGGTAGCTTACTAATGACAACATAATGTAACTAATCAAAGCATCATTAGAAACCTCACCATTAGCAGTACCAACTCAATACCAATTGTACATCCTCTTACAACAATCTTCTTCTCATACAATTGACACCAATGACAACATAAACTCGTTGACATCAATGACAACACCAATTGCTCATACTTGTAATAATCTCCCCCTTTGTCATTGATGTCAACACATGATGTGAAAAACCATAAAAAACAAATAAAATAGCTCTGCTCCATACCTATTTCCTTTTCACTTTTCTCTCACATGACTTGCTCTTTTTCTCTTTCACATTACTGACTCTCCCCCTTTCAACTTATCTTTTTCACATGCTTCATTTTCCCTTTTATTTTTTCACATTATTCTCTCCCCCTTTGACATTAATGGCAAAGGACAAAAGATTTGTGTATTACTTATGTTTCTCCTTTGACATCAATCAACCTTCTCACAATTGCTCTGCAACTTCTATTCCTTTACTGCTAAGTATACTTCCCCTAATTGCAACAACCAACAATGCCACTACCTACTTGTTAGGGTTTAGGCAGATTGGAGCAATAAACATTAACAATTATATGCCGATTAAATAACCTAGAAACAATAATGAAGAATAACACAAAATTTAACGTGGTTCACCCAATATGGGATACATCCACAAGAACTCAGCCATCCAATGATTTTATTATCTAGTGCAAAACATATTACAATCTTGCGAACGCCCCACCATAACATACATCTCAGCTGCTTATAACAAGGCTTTTGGAACCTTCTAGAATTAGGGTTTTACAAGGTCTTTTTTCATTTGACGTGTTAATAGGAAAACCTTGATGTGTCAATGGGAAAAAAACTTGACATGTCAGCAGGAAAACCTTGATGTGTCAATGGGAAAAAACCTTGACGTGTCAACAATTCTTTTATGAGTGTATAGTACTTGCATGATCAATCATGATATACCAACACTACTCCCCCTGAGAGGTGGCCACCAACATCAGTCTAGACCAAAGAATGAATCTTGAAATCCATTGGATTGATGCATCTCCTTATGCATCTAGTTTGAAGGAGGGGCAATAACCCCCAAATTCTCCCAGAGATACTCAAAAGTATCCTTAGGAAGAGTCTTCGTGAATATATCAGCAACCTGATCCTTTATAGGCACATACTCAAGATTTACTTCATTCTCTACAACCTTCTATCTCAGAAAGTGATACGATATTGAGATATGTTTTGTCCTTGAATGCATTACTAGATTCTTTAAAATATTGATAGCACTTATATTGTCATAGAAGATAGAAATTGGTTCATCATATACCACCTTGATATATTTCAATGTTTGCCTCATCCACAACACTTGTGTGCAACAAGATGTTGCTGCAATGTACTCTTCGTTTGTAGTAGATAAAGACACTGAATCTTGTTTCTTGCTTAGCCATGACATCGACCTGCATCCAAGAAAGAATGCACCACCACGTGAACTTTTTTGTCATCCACACAACCAGCCCAATTTGCATCTTTGTAAGCACTCAGAGTAAAATCAACATCCTTTGGATACCACAAGCCATAATCCAGAGTGCCCTTCAAGTATATGAATATCTATTCTTTAGAATGATTCTTCTACACATACTTAAGAGTTTTAGGAGTCTTTTTTTAGAGCTTATTCCTCTTCAAACTACACTTCTTTTTCTTTATATTTTTCTTCTTCTCTGCAAGAAGACTCATTTGATTCATATCCATCTATCACCATTGAATTCTTTTGTAAATATTCATCAACCTTGACACTTGCACTCTTAGCAATCTTTCTCAATCTCTTGTTGTAGCATCGGTAAGCTTTTCTTCTAGTAGAATATCCAAGGAAGATATCGTCATCAAACCTTGCATCAAACTTTCCTAATTTTTATTCATCTCTTCTGATATAACTTTTTCTTCCAAACACTCTAAAGTACTTGATAGTAGGGATCCTTCCATACCATAGCTCATAGGGAGTCTTTGTGTTGTTTTCTCTTTCTTGAACTCTGTTAAGTATATAAACATAGTATGAATTGCTTCGCTCTAGTAGACTTTTGATAGATTTTCCTATTTCATCATTGTCCTTGTAGCTTCTTAAACAATCCTAGATTCTTTCTTTCAACTACTCCATTCTGCCGAGGAGTCCTAAGGGTAGACAAGTGACTCTTTATGCCATGATTCTCACAAAATATGTTAAACTCATTGGAGGTGAACTCTCCACCTCTGTTAGACCTCAAAAATTTGATTTTCATATCCATTTCATTCTCAACCATAATTTTAAATTCTTTAAACTTATCTAGAGCTTCTAATTTTTCTTTGAGAAAGGTAACCCATGTCATTCTAGAATAATCATCAATACATAGCATGAAATACCTATCACCTTGAAGACTTCTTACTCTTGTAGAACCACAAATATCTGTATGTACCAATTCCAATAGTCCAGTAGTAGGTTGTTCTTTGACTTTGAAGCTTCTTCTTGTTTGCTTTCCAACTTGACATGTCATGCCCAAAAAATTTTGCAAGAAAAACCCAACATTTTTTTAAAGGTGCATTAATCAAGCTTCCACCACTTACAAAACATGTTAGGAGTCAAATACCTCTAATAAGTTACTTCTTAATAAAACACTAGTACTATTTATGTATTATATATATATATATTTCAAACTAGAATTCTACCCTTAAGTAGCAACATTGGGAAACCCAAGTAATTTTAAACATATGTGTCATGCCCATATTTTAATGTGCCTCTAGCACGACCATCATGCCTTCATATATATATATATATATATATATACATAAACCATCATAGATTTGCAATCTAGCATATATACTTGAAACCTGACTTCTATAGACTAACATGATTTTAAAATCATCACTTAATGCCACTTTGAGAAAACCGCAGTGCGATCGTTTCCACTAGGTTATGTCATCTCTCTTGAAATAAATTTCTTCCTTAAGCATAGATATTATATTTGATTGACCTTATGGTTCGAGAAATCATCGACATCTTGCTACTATTAATGCAATTTCCCATTATCATTATTTATCATTGATTGCATCGTGAGCAAGAACATTAACGCCATTACACCTATTAATGTGTTTATTAATATTAAGATGGATATATATATTACAAAAATTATTATTTCACTTACTAATGATGTTATCTCATATATATATATATATATATTAATATTAATAAAATATTGCCTCCTCATCTTATAATATTATTAGCAATAGTTATGATTAATAAATAACAACTAATGTTACTCATATTACTCATATTATGTTTAGATTTATACATATACATTGTCATGCCCCAAAATGTGTACATAGGAAAAGAAAACACAACTAATAATTTTTTTTTTAACATTAACAAATAAACCACTTCTGTTTGCCAACTCGTTGTTGCTTGCAATAATTTTATTACCATTCTAACATCATTAATAAGATTATTATAAAAACACTCTCTTAACGCTATGACTTCATTTGTTATTCGTTTGGAGTATTACGATCCCAATTCATATTACCCTCATAATATTATATATATATCATTTACATATTATCTTTATTAAAATAAAATAAAAAATAACTATAATCATTTATTAAATTTTAAGGACAATATTAAAAGATCCCATACAAAAAATTAAACTAAAAGTTACTTTCCCCTTTTAAAGAAATATGCTAAATATCATAATTAATAACACATTCCCCATTCCCAAGGGCTAGTAGTTCTTTTCCTTACTCTTTTTAAAAATTATGATTAAAAGAATATTTAAGGATTTATATTTAGGAAAAGGTTCCATAGGGAAAGTATACATGGAACTAAAAAAAAATACTCCCAAAAGATCTACTTTACTTGATTTTTTTTTTAATGAATTTTGGTCTTTTTTTCAAGCATGAGAGGTGCTTTTTATTTATGTTTTAAAAAGGAAACATGTTAAAAAGTTCCACTAAATTTATACAATAAAGTGAGGGCATACTAAATTTAAATTCTTTGAACACCGTATAAGACTCACCGTTTTTAAAAAAATATCAGTATATGGGTTTTGTCAAGCGCTTGTTCCACTGCCCTAATTTCTTTTGCATGGACTTATGTTTCATTCTTTTTAAATTATCCATGCATTATTTCTTAGTGCTCTTCAAAGAGGAGGGGCTAATAGAACATTTGGTTTTCTGTGCACATACGTAACTAATTTCAACTGTTTAACATTAACTCACTTGCTATATTCTCATGAAACCAGTGCTTTAATGATATCAATTTACATAATTATTAGGTACGTTTTAATGTGTTTGAAGTCTATTTTAAATTCTTAAATACTGTATGTTATTGATTCTTCTTGTTTTAAAAACAAATTATTATCTTTTACATTATCTAATCCGTGACGGCTAGGGTTCTACAAGTTTTTTTTTTTTTTGTGTGCTACAGGTTTAAGACAATCGATGAAGGCATGGATTGACTGATGCAAACTACATATTTTGAGATTTTATTTTATTTTATTCTATATATCTCTTATGGGAGATTCACAGCCAAGATGTGGTAAAAGTAGACTGGCATGCAAATCGATACCGTATCAAATATGGACGACAGATTTTGACATATGATGGTAAAGACACACCTCACAAACAAACCTCTATAGACTCAATACAATGGGAATTCTTTTTCTGACAACTAAATTCTAGACAATTTCTATTTACAAGTAAGGGCATTGGTAGATACGTTAGTTTGATATTAAATGTTTTTATAATAGTAAATGCCCCTTGTAGCAATAGCTATTTTGTTAGGTTGACTGGCTGCGAATAAATTACTACCAATCTCCAACTATTGGATTAGTTTTAGGACGATGCTAGCAGTGAATCCATATGGCTTATCTCTGCATTATTGACTTCTGGGCCAATTCGATGGGAAACTCTATCGACACACTCACTATTAGAATTTACCTTCGAAGGCAGCCCCTTGCAAGTGGTTAGCGATTATAAGTACCTTGGCCTGGATTTTCACTATAGGCTCAGTTGGGAGACATGTAGAGCAAAAAGGATTCAAGGTGGCTGGAAAGCTTTATACTCTTTGCAAAATAGATGTAGGAGTGCTGAATTATGGGACTGGAAAACGAAGAAAACTCTCTTTGGGTTACTAGTGGTGCCGGTGGTTCTTTATGGGTGTGAAGTTTGGGGTGGCAATACCTCAGCAATGGAGTGGAGACAAATTGAAAAACTACAAAAACATTTAATCACAAGCAGCCTCAAAATAAAATCGTCTGTTCCCTATGAGATTGTCCTAGCGGAGGCTGGGGCCTTACTTGTGGAGACATCGGCTATGATTTGTTTACTAAGTTATTTAAAGAGGCTAGAGAACATGGAGGTGTTCCGTTGGCCTAAAATGGCAGCAACAGAGAAATTGAATAGAAGGAAGAGCACGTGGATGAAGCAAAATAACAAGTGGTTGTGCAAGTGGGGTATCAGTGTAGATAATTGCCCAAATAACATTAAGGCAATCAAAATGTACGTGCAACAAAAATTTAAAGAAAGCATGTGGACTAGGGAGTTATCAAGAAAAAGAGAGTATTACATCAAGCACTTTAATCCCTCATATGACCATACTCAAAAAAACTATATAGGTGCAGAAATAAAATGGAAAGCAAAATGCTAATAGCTCAGCTACAACTAGCTCGCACCAATTGAGATGTGAAACTAGTAGATGGACGACGCCTAAAGAAGAATGGGCTGATAGGATATGTAGGTTTGTACTTTAGGGCTTGTAGAGACGGAATGGCATTACATCATGGAATGTCCAGCCTATTCGGATATCCGGGTCAATTATATTGAGATTCTAAATGTGGACACTTTATACAACTTATTTGAGGCAGAGAGTATATCGAAAAGTGTTGATTACTTGGTAAAAATACATAGCAGAAGATCCAAATTACAAAAGGAAAGGAAGATCAAGTAACTGTTGGGCGGTGGTTTTTGTTTCGGGTGATGTTCCATTTTTGTTGCTGATTTGTGGGTCCCATAGGCTATTTGGCCTCATGGACGCTATTAAAAACCTTCATTCATTCATTCAACCCACCTCCTCAAAACTACGGGGAGGTACTACAAATTATTACTCATTGTCAGACATCAAACTTGATATGGAAATCTTGCACTCACTGACTACACCACTATTCTGACAAGAGATTAATTGCGATGAAAGCCGGGGTTAGATAGCGCCCTTGAATGAAACTATGCCTTAACCTACCTACCCCAAAACCCCTAGTTTCAGATGCAAGGGGATAGTCTGGCTAAGGCGATGAATGAGTATAGGATGACATCAAAAATCTGAGGGATATGAGTGTTGCACCAGTCTTCGATGCATTTATTATCTAGAAATGTATATGTATCCGTTTAAATTTTGTTTGATATAAAAATAAATAGATACACTTTCGCTTGTGTGTCGCGACTGGAAGAGGGGTGACTAACTGTAGAGGCCTAGTGGAGTACAGAGCTTTTCTCTTCTTGTGTTCATATTAGCTTATTGCAAGTGCCTACATTGGCTTTGGGAGTACATTACAAGCAATGTGTATTTGTTTCTATTTATTTATTGCATGAGAGTGCAAAGTATAAGAGGTCAACGCTTGAATATCATCAATTCCATTCTATTCCCTAAATATTTGTTTTCTAGGACAAACAATTTTTTTTTTACTAAATTTTGTGAAATATATACCATTTTTTTTGTTATATTTGTATACAAACTAGCATATCTATCCTATCACATAGTCTATATAAAAAAACGTCGAGAGATATCAATTCAAGGAGTTAATTTTTTTATTACTTTGTTTAACATATTTATATTACATTTATATTATTTTTAAAATTATAATATATTATGTTTATTATTATTGAAAATAAATTCTCTATAAATTTAATTATTTTTAAAATTATATTAAATTAAATATTATAATATTATCTAAACATCAAATAATAAAAATTTAATAAAAAAAATATTTTTTCTCTCTCTACATATATTTCTCTATCTCTATCCCTATACATATATATTCATTATCAAATATTTAGAAAATGGAGAATTCATTATCAAAATTAAAAAAAATAAAAAAAATTATTCCTCGTCAAAATAAACAACGAAAGATTAATAATACAAAAAATTAAAATGACTGAATAAAAAGAAGAGATTGAAAAACAAAAGAACATAGAAAATAGAAGAACATCAAAATAAATAACAAAATAAATAAAATAACTTCAATCACCTATCTCGTAAATAACTAGTAAACATTAAGAACCTTCTATACTATTCTAGTTTATTCTCATAAACAATACGTTAAAATTAAGACTTACTATGACATTAAACAGAGGTACAGTTAGTTTATTAGTTAACAAAGAAAATTACAGTGACTAAAAAAAGCATTCGAACTTTTGTTTGTTTGTTTTGTTTTTGTAATATGTCTCAGTTCGTGGCGTTGAATCTTATAAAGTCAATTGAAAACAAAGACAAATACAATTTTTCTTCACCAAATCAGTAGTGAACAAAGATCTCTTTTCTCTAAAATTCCATAGTTCTCAAAATGGATAGGAATATGTACAAACAGTATGCAAAGAGCCAATTCCATCTTGGGAAACCAAGAAACAAAACATAGAGCAAAGAGCACGAGCAATACCCAAATCATTATCCGATGTTGTGCGAGAATGACTTGCATTTGCTCCAATTGTTGTTTGAAAGAATTAATGTGGTGATTATAATTCTGTGTTTGAAGAATGGACTCTGCCTCCAACTTCCCCAACTGTGAACATAGCCGCTACTCTGCTTCTTCTAGTCTTTAACAATCTCATCTTCACCTTCTCCAACTCTGCCATCAACTCACCTAAAAAGTTAAAAAGACTCACCCAATTTTAGCATTGCATCTTGAAACATATGAATCATGTGTTCCTATCCTCGGGCTTCCCCATTTTTGCCACAATCTTCATTTATGAACACCTGCCGCTGATGTAATCCTTGGCAAAAAAGCACTTGAGGAAGGATATTACCCAAAACGTAGGTAATAAATACTAACCACCCTCTATAATTCAATTTTGGTGTGCCACACTCCATAATAAAATAACTTCCAAAAATAGTATCAAATGCCTTATGAAGTGGTTTGACCACTTCCTCGTATGACACAATTTTAAAGTTAACAATATGCATTCATTTCCCATTAGTAAGTGGGCACATATTGCCGCCACTTTCTCCATATTTATACAGCCATAAAAAGGCAGTTATAACTGGTTATGTTTACTTATTAAAAAGCCATAATAAGTGGCTATTTTAAAACTGCACTCTAATGCTTATGTTTAAATGCATTTTATTGGAACCAAAGTGTAAGTCGTGTATTGGGGGCTTTAAAGCTATTTTTAGCAAACCATTTCCTTATAAAAAGAGGTGCCTAAATAATAGTTTTAGTTGGTAATTAATATTACACTTGAAAAGTGCATATCTATTTTTTGGTTGTTATTATTTTTTTAATTTATTATTAATATCAAAATTTACAGAAAAATACTTTTATTTTACCGTTTATTCACGTCTTATTTTAAGTAATTATTTTATTATGATTTTTTTGATTGTTTATTTTATACAGGTTCTTTTGGTTATTATTTTTTGATATTATTGAATGCCTTTGTTTTAGCCTTTATTCACAACTTTTTAAATAAACATAATAAATACCTTTATTTTAGCCTTTATTCACGCCTTATTTTAAGTAGTTATTATTTTATTATGATTTTTTTGGTTGTTTATTTTATAATGGTTTATTTGGTTGTTATTATTTTTTAATTTTATTGAATGCCTTTGTTTTAGCCTTTATTCATGCCTTTTTTTAAGTAATTATTATTTTTATAATGGTTCACACCAATTTTTTTTAAGGGTGATGACTTCAAGAATTCTCCTTGATTTAAGGTAGAGTTTTTCTGAACACACCAAATGCCATTGTAAAATGTCTCTCGACGTAAATATACAAAATGTGTAATGCAAGGTATTTTCTCTACATATACATTTTTTATCATAACAAAATAAATGATTGATGATTTATTAACCATATTCATTTATGGGTTAACTTAAAGGGTAGAAATAATTATAAGAGATACCCTAATTCACTAATTTATAAAAATCTTGATTTATATAACCATTTCACTTTCTTGTTCTTTCTTTATGTGGATTTTAGAACTAAGTTAATAAGTTACATATTTCTTCCATTAATAAGACTATTTGCAAGAATTAAAATGTTTATCATTTGCAAGAAATAAAATGTTGATCATTTGCATGAGTTATTTTAACTCTCTATGATAACAAACAAAAAACTCGGGGATGCTTTACTCTATATTTATTTAGGATGGATATGTTAAGCAAAGATTGCAAATAATTATATTCATCCATAAACCTTTAATTGGAATTACTCTAAACATAAGTAATTTAGATTACTTTCTATATTTTCATCTTTCTTCACTTACACATCTAAGAATACCTTCTTTTTCACATGCAATTTCCATTCCATAATGTTCAATCCCTTCCTCATTTCGACACATAAATGAAGACATACTTTTCTTACAAGCACATAAAATACTTTCTTTGTTGCAAATACAATAGGCAATACTAAATAGACTAATGTCATATTTTATTTTATTTTCCAAAACAAATTCCTTCTTATTCCCATACACCACTTTGAGTGCAAGCTTCATAATACATCAAATACCATTTACTCATTTAAAACTTACATCTTCCAGGCATTACATTGAAATGCAATTAATGAAAAACCATTGTCTAAGGGCTTGCTCTCCACCCTACCATAATGGTGTCATGGAGCCTCGTGGGCTCTAGCCATAACCCCGAGCAAGTAATTCTTTTAGCTCCATGATGATAAATGGAGCCTTTTCTCATTTTTTACCAAGGGATAAAACTAACATAGCACAAATTTCATGCATCTAATTTTTCTAATTTCTACTTTCAACCATGATCCATACACTTTGTCACCTTCTTACAACCAACCACAAGGGTAAATGAGAATAGGAATAACTTATCTCTTTTCGTTTAAGTGAAGGGATTGAGCTCTTTTGTCCATCTTTCCTCTCCAAGCCAAGTCATCTTGATCACTATCTTCCCAAAGAGGTGGACTCCTCTCCTCTTCTCATTTTTTGCCATCTCCACTAAAGTTCTCCAAGGGGAGAAGTGGGTAACGCCCCACTCATTCTTCCTCTCCAAAATATATAGGAGCTTCAACTTGCAACCTTTGGTTGGGGAGGTGTGGAGTATACCTACCTCGATCAATGTGAGTCTTTTCCTTATTGAAGAAGAAACATGCACTTGGACAACCCCTCCATCTTTCCATCCAATCGTCTCTTCAAAACTCGTCACTTTCCATAATGAGGACTTTTTAGGGGTCAAATCATGTCCTAGGGGCACTATTGTATGCCTACTTAACCCCTACCACTATGGAATAGACCCTAAGGGCTTATTTTTGCATCTCAACCAAGCAAATTGACCAACAACTATCTTTAAAAACCCAAAATATAAATCATCCCTTTTATATCAACCCTTACCACCTTACTCTATCAACTTGTTAACTTTATTTCCAAGTCTAAGCCTCAAAAGAGGGTCAAATTCATCACCACAAGGAGATGTCTTTTGATCTACTCAATGGTCTTCCCTTCTCGTACTGACTCTTCCTTTCCTACACATTACCAATGAAACCATAAGCAACAATCGTATATCACATTAATCTAATAATTGAAATAAGATTTAATTTTGCAACCATTTCATTATAATTTCAACTCATATTCTCAATTTATGATTCCTAACTCCTTCATGGTAGCATAAATAAAATGTTAGGATGAAAAGCAAGAATATTATCAAATAATCACACTATTTGTCATCCACAATACATCTTACCATCTATACATGAAACAAGTTAGATCTTTACTAATCACATGCAAGGTGGGGCCTTACATGACACTCCTCATAGACAACATTGATAGGCTTTGTAATCTTTGGAAAATCTCTTATACCTTGAATTGAACTAATTCTTACTAGGTTATCAAAATTAATGTGACACATCCTCATGTGCTATAACCAAATTTCATTAATATGAGTCATAAAGCAGTTATCATCAACACCCTTAAGTTCAGAAACATATCCATCTATCCTTCTTACAACAACAATCATAGTCTCAAAACCTTTTCTGATCTCACATCCATCATCCTGAAACATAAGATTGTATCATTTGCTACACATTTGTCCAACACTCAAGAGGTTATGCCTTACCCTTTGCATAGTAGACATCATTAGTATTATTCTTTCCATCAAAACTGATAGAACCTTTTCCACATATTTTAGCAAATGTATCATCACCAAGTCTAACACATCCTCTACATTTTTCAAGTTTAAAAAACTTACTCTTATCACCGGTCATATGATTAGAGCATCCAATGATACAATATTTCTTCTCCTATCTACCATGAAAAGTAGATACCAAAGTACCTTTATTCTTATCCTTTGTCTCTGGAGGACATTCCTTCACACATCTCTCAGAGTTAACAAAAACAAATTCATCTTTTAAAGCTATGAGCAAGCATTCACCATCATCATCATCAGAAATACTTGCATCTTCTCTAACATAGTAACTTTTCTTAATCATCTTACCTTTGTTCTCCTTATTTTTGTTATTCAAAGCTCTATTTGAACATATTGAAGCATAATGGCCTATATTTTCATAATTAAAACATTTAAAAGACAACTTACCACTGTACTTACCATTACCCTTCTTCATTCTCCTTAAAAAGTTAGTTTCTACATCATCAACATCCTCTTGATATGATTCCTTGATCTCCTCTGATTTGCTAGCTTTTAAAGCAGTCTCAACTTTTGCACCACTATTTGTGCAAAATTCTCTCATCTCAAAATTAGTTAAAGAATAATACAACTGATCTCTAGTATATTGATTTAAATTTGCAAATTCCTCAATATCAGAAACTTTAGGACTAAGATTTAGTAAGAGTTTTGAGAATTTTCTTTACCACTTCCAGTTCTTTGAGTTCTCCACTAAGACCTTTGATGGTGCTGACAACTACATCTACCCTCTGCATATAGCTTGTAACATTTTCATCTTCAAACATCCGCAGGTTCTCAAACATGATCTTTAGATTTTGCATTTTAGCTTCTTTCACCTTATCATCTCTTTCATAAATGCTTTCTAACTTTACCCAAATATCTCTAGCATTTTTCAGACTCATCACTTTCACTAATTCAAAATAGTAAGATCACTTAAGAGAGCATACCTTGCTTTACCATTTCTTTCATAGGCCTTGATCTCATCATTAGTGCTTAGACCATTTGCAGGCATAGTATATCCATCTTTAATTGACTTCCAGCCATCAAATCCCATATAAACTAGAAATTCTTTCATCCTTGTCTTCTAGAATGCATAGTTCATTCCATCAAACATAGGAATCTCTTTCTTGTGTGCCATCCTAGATCTACCTCAAGCGGTTAAGATTTCTTCCAAGGAACCTTGCTTTGATACCAATTTTTGAATGCACAAGACAACTAAGAGGGGGGTGAATCAATTGTACCTTAAAATTTCAAAACCCTCAAAAAAATTTAGATCCAATTAACCCTTAATATGTTATAATGATTTAGCATGAAAATAAAATAACAAAAAGTAAATCAAATCAACACCATACACAAGAGAACACCGGATTTACATGGAAAAACCAAGATGGGAAAAACCATGGTGAGGATTAACTCACAATATGAAGTAGTATCAACATTGAATACAATAGGGCTCACTTCCCAAAGAAAGAAAGGCTCACTGCCAGAATAGAAAAGAAGATAGAGAATAGTATTACACAAAGAAATCCATCTCAATGCAACAAAGAAATCCACCACAATATCACCAACACCTTCACAACTTGACTGAAGAATTGTAGACGCCTTCTGCTCACTGCATCCAACAATCTAACACATGAAAGCTCACACTACACTTCTTAAATTCGTACTCTAATACTCTACAATTTGCATCATTCACATCATACTTATCTATATTCACATCCATCAACAACTCAACTCATATTTATATCATCTTCAACCTTGAAACCATTCTCCAAGGTCAACTATGCACTTTAACCATGCAAATTCAAATTAGGTCAGAACCAAAATATTCCCACAGTGGAAAGGAATGAAGGTAGACCACAACACACCTTAGCTAGGACCTAAATCCACTCATACACACCATTCCACACTTCCTTAAATTTCACAAGTAGTGTAAACACCCAAGGTTGGTTGTTACCCATGTAGACACCATTAAACTTTTAAGTACACACTTCCTTTGATCCAAAAACAAATCACAAACAAAAAATGTCACTTGAACACAATTTGTAATATTCCACAAACACCTTGAAATCCAACAAACTCTTCCACAACAACTTTCACTTGAAGAATGTACACACCCTATACACTTAGACAATAACTTAAGAAACTGACTTTCAAAGCACCAAACCTTGAACAACTTCAACTAAAGAAAGATGCCAACACTTTCAACATACCTTCATATCTGCAAGACCTGAAACCAAATTGCGGAGAAACACAGAGCAAAAACATTTCTCCCAGAAACCTTTACAATACATAGTTCACACACAAGTGAACACAAATTCTTCTGCAAAGTGATCCAACACACTAAATTTTGGATATAACACCTTTGAACAACTTTGATCAACATATCCAAAGTGCATAAGAAAATATTCAACCTAGAAGAAATGCGAAGCAACACCAAAACACTACTCTACAACCTAGAACAACACTGCAACTCACTGTTTCCTCTTTTTATCATTTTTTTTAAAAATCACTTGGAAACCAAGCACTACAGACACATCCTCATCATCTTCAATAGTTATGGAGCCAATTGCAACCTATCATCTTAATCATACATCCATCGGTAGAAGCTTATCAAAGCAACACTAGAGGTTGACACCAGTAGCTTACTAATGACAACATAATACAACTAGTCAAGGCATCATCAAAAACCTCATCAATGATAGTACCAACTCAATACCAACTGCACATCCTCTTACAACAAGCTTCTTCTCATACAGTTGACACCAATGACAACACAAGCTTGTTGACATCAATGAAAACACCAACTGCTCATACTTGTAACATATATAAGGAAAGTAAATATTTAAGAGAAAAAAACATTCAAGGATTATTATTATTATTATTAGACTACATGAATTGAGTATCCCCCTATAAATTGCAGTGCGCCTGGTAAAATTTTTTCACATGACTGGTGACGTTGGTGCGACATGCCCTCCTATACCATGGGGACAAAGGGGATACTAGACCTTGTGACCTCTTGCCTACAACATGATGCTTTAGCCAATCGAGCTAGGCCCTCTGCCTCATATTCAACGATTATTATACAAGCATAGGTAAATTAATTCTTTACTCATAAATAAGATACCACAAGGGAAGATTGAAAACTAACCATCATTTTGTTTGCTCTTTCTAAACATGCATACTAGGTTTTTTCTTATAAATAGAAGCATACATCTAATTAAGGATAGATACCTAGTTATGATGCAAATATGCTTGAACACTAATGATATTTAAAGAAGAGAGATTGATAAATTATTTCTCTAGATCATTACTTTTATAAACTGTGGTTCATTAAATTATTAACCTAAAAGAGACATTCAAACAAGAAAATACTAAATAGATGGTAAGAATGACTAGCTCATAGTAAATGATTCAAAATCAATGCACATACTTAAACAATAATTCTAATACTTAGAATAGTGTTAAGGCATCCAAAAAATAACTCAAGAATGCAAAAATAAAGATTACAAATACTTTTCCAAGAAGATACCACTTACACAATTACAAAAATGAATTGCTCATTACTTGGTCAAAACATAATATTCCTTTAGTTCTACGAAAGGGAAACAAAAGAGCACAAAGAGTAGTTTCAAACCACTGGAGGGTTTTATAAAATTTGGAAGAGGATAACTTGGCAAAGTTAAAGTCTCTACGACAAAACTTTGATCTCTATTGTATCTACTTAATTTCTCTCAATTTATATTGAATATGAAGATGATTTTTTCACACTAGTTCTCTAATATGACTCACTAGCCTTTGATATTAAAAATTTGACATTCATATCACTAAAATAATTGAAAGGCCTATAATTGTTCATTCAACTTCCAAGAATTAAGAAAACCACAAAACTTGAATAGTGGGCATATCTTTTGATGTAAATTGACTCTAGAGCTCCCTTTACAAAAAAAAAAATCCATCAAGATGAAGGAAATAATTTATTCAAAGAGCATCCAAGAGACTCCATGTGAGATCTTCAAATCTCAAAAGCAACACCAAGAAGGAAAATATTCTTTAAACACTCAAGATAACATCTACAAACTTTTACAAAACACATAATCAAAACCTTAATGATTTTTTTTAATCAAGCCCTCAAAGAGTCCATTAATCTTTGTCTAACAATATTTCTCTCCAAATCATCATCCCAAAAATGAAAGAATATAAACCAAAATAAGGAACCCATTCCTATAACCCAAGCATAAGGTTAAAAACAACTCAACCCAAGTTCATATGGTGTTACCAATCTAATGGTGGCATTTGTATTTTCCCTCTGAATGCAACCTAAGCCAAGAATGCCAACAAAGGAAATTCTCTCGAAAAGGTGTTACCAAAATTAAAAAAAAGAAGATAATTACAATTATCTCAATCATGAAAATACCAAAGGAAAAAATGCAAACTCCACTCAACTAGAGGATTGAAATAAGCAATAGAATATTATATATCTCTTGCAAGCCCATGTGAAGAAAACATGGGTGCAATTAACCAAGGTGAAGTGAAATAATTTAGCTCCAAGATTCAATCAAAATTTTAGAATAATGCAAAAATATCTAGCTACGAAGGCCACCTAATTATTTCTAGAAGCCTCTAGATATTTCCTATCAAAACTATACCATCCAAGAGTCAACTTCCAAGAAAAAGAAGAAATTACCAATTTATGATTGCTCTAAAATTTCCTCTTCACTCAAATTCAACCAAAAATATTTTAAATCAGTTTTAGACATGCATACATGCACATAATCAATTCCAAAATATATGTATAATATTTATATACCACATTCTAAGACTTAAACACCATAACAAATATTTGATTTCACATGAGGGTCACTACATCTTACATGACTAAAGTGACATGGCAATATTAATTTAAATATAGATAAATGTCTTGTTACTCTACTAGGTGAAATGAGAGTAAAAGTATGATCCATGATTACCTCCACAGGCTTTACATTAGCCAATACCTATTAAAGTCCTTCGAACTCAACATGCACATTAAATCTCATCTCAAAACTCAACCAATATAAAATTTGTTAGATTAATATATCCTCATAATCATAAAATGGAATTAAAGCAATGTGCAACATATTACAATAGATTACTCAATATACATAGTCACATTATGAATCACGGTGATCAATTACATCACCTAAACACTATAATCATAATCAACAACATATGAATGATTCTATAATCATGCTCAAAAAAGCATTAAATATGACATAACAATAACAAAAAATAGATTAATTTATGAACATATGATTAACATAAATATGGGGTTAATAACACCATACGTAAAATTAATCCAATGCATAAACCTCACATGGACAAACTATCTAACTTGAAGATGTTGAAATATGATACAACATAATAATCATAATCAATGGTAGTACAAGATTTTTTGGATAGTTGGGCATTACATCCCCCTCCCCTTAAAATAGTCATCCTCCTAGAAGTCACAAAGGGTGGAACATAAACATAAAACCCAACCTCATTGAAACCATATAAGAAAATACACAAAAAATATAGGAAATCACAAGTTTGAATCACCACAAAACACTCACCCAAGATAGAGTTTCATAATCAATAGAGAAGAAGAACAACTAGCTTACCAAATATCAAAGGCAATTATATGATCTATGCTAGTCAAACAATCCCAAGAATTAACTATTAGTGTAAAGCACGTAAAACTCATATACTAAAGATAGTATTCCAAAAAGCCAATGCTTATTCCAAATAAGGAAAGTGAAGCATATATTAAATAAAACATCTATATTGCACAATGGAAAGATACAATAATGAAGTACAAATCTCACACACTAGTAGGGTGTTACATTACATTTGTTTCAATGTTACAAGTATAAGTTTTGCATCAATACAATAATTACATCCAAGAAGATAAATATAGCATAAGAATCTTTGTCCTCAACTGTCATGACTCTAAAGGTCTTCCGCAATTTGAGGACAAGAGTGAGGTTAAGGCACTTTTTCCACCCAACCATGAAGTACTAGACTTCCTCAGGTTTCTTCTTAACACAAAGAAAGCACCAACCCTGCACGAGGATCCTAGTGACCCGGAACGGTATAAGCAGGAGGGAATCTCTCAATGCGTGCCTAATGCCTATATGCATTCCTATACTAGAATAACATAATACTTGCATACAGGATGTGGCAAAGACATATACAATACATGATCTAGGCTTTTCAAAACCATCTATTTCACTGGTACAGTAACTTGGCCAAGCAATAATAAACAAAATGGTAATTTATAAAAAGTAAATTACTGTCTCTAGGAGCCCACACTCAACATCCTGTCCCGAAAGTAATTCTATAGAAAGAATAATTATAGCATCTCATAAGTTCGTTTAGGTTTTCAAGCTTTCACTAATCAATGAGTTCTTTCAAAAACATATTTTAACTCCAAAATTTGTTATATTGGTTTGCATGTCCATCTAAATTTACAATCCAACAAAATAAAATAATCCATAAGAAAAATTAAGTTGTTTATATTTTATTCCTACAACCAACAGTTTACTCAATTCAATCAATTTACTTATATTCCAAGTGAAAATAACAAATATATGTATTTATATGTCCTTCCATTTGAGCACAAAAATTCTAATAATTCATTCTTTATAAACAAATTCCAATTTAAATGATACTATCTACAAATACAGATTTATATTTATATATTCAAGAGGAGCACATTCTAAATCATAAATATATTCATTTTAAATAAATCTTACTTGTACTCATATTTATATATGTTTATATATATATATATATTACATATTCAGAAAATATTATTTTACAATCAGTAGTTAACACAGATCCAATTGGAGAACTTATCAGCAACATAAAAACTATTAAATGTACAATGGTAATATATATATATATTCAGATATAAATATTCCCAAATAGAAAGACACATACAGGCACATATTTTCACAGTTTAAAATTTACAGATTACAAAGTTTGTGGGCTGCGAAATACAATCAAATTTTATACACAGTAGCATTGAAGGTGAGGCCGATGGCTCCTATGGGAGTGGCCACTGTGGAAGGGAAACACCCTTTCCACATGCCACAACTTGTGGAAGGCTGTTGCTCTCCACAGCCTCCATACAGCCATAGGTTGTAAAAATATAAGCATTACATTTAAAACTATATTTTAAATATCTTCTCTCCAATCTAAAATCCAAAAATCAACAATTCAAATGTCTTCTAAATTGATTTCAAATATGTTGTAAAAATATAAAAATTTGTAATATTACTATATATATATTCATTGCTATATTCATATAGTGTAAAAATATATAAATATATATATACATACATACACACACACACATATATATTACAAAAGAAAATAATAATATATACAGCCATGATTCTTGATTTTTCACACATAAAAATAGATGATTTAAACACTAAATGCATAATAACATTTGATATAATCAATTGGGTATCAACAACGAAATTTAATCTTTCACACAAAACAAACGGAGATAGATCCATTTATCCATACAAACTGAGATTAAATACAATGGAAAATGAATAAAAACCTGGTAAAATGCTATCCTGTTTGGCCCACTTTTTGTTCTCCTCTCTTTTCCACTATTCTTCTTCTACTTTGCCCAATTTTCCTAACTCCACTGTTCTTGATTTTGGTTTTTGTTTTGCATATTGAGATTTGAGAAAAATGAATCTTCTATTGTTGAGAGAATAAAATATTATCCTCTTTTATTATTTTCTTTCTCTTTTTCTATCTTTGTTTTGCTTTGTTTTTGTGTTTTATTTTTTAAATTTAAGCTCTTTTCTTCTATTTTTCTAATTTTCTATGGTTTTCTTTCTCATTGTTTTGTTTAAAAAAATCTTGCTTTCTTTTCTATGATTTATTTCAAATTTATCCAATAAAACTAATTTTTTAATAGCAAACATGATTTATTAACCATGCATCACAATTATCCACAAAACAATAAATAATAATAATTTAATCTTCAAATAAAATCAAGAATTAAAATAAATTAAAACTATGTCTTTTATTTTCTATGTGTGTTTAATTTTACCACCAATTAATTAATTAAACAACTATAAAGTAAGAAACAATTTAATATAATTAATTAAATGAAATTTTAATGCAACTATATGATTACTAAGTGTTTGTGTGTGCGAGAAAGACCATTCCATCTTAACCATGCCAGATAGCTAGACTCCTCTACCTTAACCACACCCTTGGTCTTCAACAATCTGCAACTCATGAAAACTTAGGCACCCATTAATAGATTAGTGTCCAAAAATAAATTGAAGCAATAACATTTTCTATATTGCATCATTTCGAAATAAAATAATATTCATTGCATTTCATCTTTTTCAAAATAAAATAATCATTTACTTATTTCATCTTTCAAAATAATATAATATTTATTCCACCACACACAATTATCCATAATTTAGTTCCACATAAAGTAAATTCAAGTAGCATCAAAGTTTGAGATGTGACATCCTTCCCCACTTGGAAGAGACATCATCCCGATGTCTTATTACAAAACATCTACATAAAAAGTCTTATACATTTAGTATATATATATATAAGAAAATTCATAATATGCAGAAATAAAAGTATGCTAAAATATCAGATGCGGAAATGATTTATCAATATCCTCCGTATTCTCCCAGGTGGCACTATCCACCGAATACTGGTCCCACTGGACCCTATATTGCACAACATCTTGATTCTGCAACTTAACGTTGCACCTCTCCAAAATCCTGGTGGGCTCCACTATCACCACCCCCGGATCCTAAACCTACAAAGTGTAGAGGAAAACTAATGTGTTATGGACTTGGTAAATTTTACACAATTCAAGAACATACCAAATTGAATAGTCCTCTTGACATTGTAGGCCAAAATTAAATTATCGACCAGGGTACATAAACTTATGATGGAACTCCACTATTTGTGTCCTCATAGGCTTGTACTAGCCTAAATTACTCTACTCTAACTTATTCAAACTATTATACTTGTTGGAATTAACAAAATTGTAAAAACAATGAAAGCAATTATAGAACCTAGTGGCTATGGGTACCTGCATCATAAGTTGTAGGTGTCTACTAAAACCTGCGAATGCAAAATCAATCTAAAACTATTTAAAATGATAAGACAATCAATCCTAATCTCTAGAGAACTATTTTCTATCTCTATTCATGAACAAACACAACTTCTAACTTATCCATAAACCATTTACTTGCAATGCACGTATAAGATAAAGAAAAGAAAATTAATGAAAGCATATAAATAATTGAAATGTAAATGAAGTTATGAGTAGTGCTTAAGTGGCTAGCTCAGAAGACTGTTTCACTTAAGTAAAAACTAGATCTAATTAAAATTCTCATACATCCATAAGTCATACAATGCCATTCATTATACAACACTAGATATTAGACAAATCTTTCTTCAGATTTTATTTCATAACTTCATTGTAACAACATATCTTTGATCAATTGAAAA
>VDFB02063107.1:0-14384 GCA_007258455.2 Sequoia sempervirens
GGAGAGGGCTAGAGAGAGTGGGAGAGGGTGGGAGAGAGTGTTGGAGAGTGTGGGAGAGGGCTAGAGAGAGTGTTGGAGAGGGTGGGCAAAGGTGGGAGAGGGTTTAAGATAGTGGGAGAGGGTGGGAAAGGGTTGGAGAGGGTGAGAGAGGGTTGGAGAGAGTGGGAGATAGTGGGAGAGGGTGGAAGATTGTAGGAGGTGTTAGGAAGGTTAGGAGAGGGTGGGATATGGTGGAGATTGTGGGAGAGAGTAGAGAAGGTTGGAGAGGGTTGCAAAGTGTAGGATAAGGTGGGAGAGAGCAGGAGAGGATGGGAGAGTGTAGGATAAGGTGGGAGAGAGTGTGGGAGATGATGGGAGAGGGTGGGAGAGGGTTGGAGAGGGTGAGAGAGGGTATCTCTCTCTCACTCCCTTCCTCTCTCTCTGAAGTATCTCCCTCTCTCTCACTCAATCCCTCTAGCTCTCTCCCTAGTACCCTTAATCCTCTACCCTATAAATGTATCATCTAAAGCTTAAAAAATCCAAATTTATCATAATGTGAGCGCATTATTAACCAGTAGAGATATGTCCGTTTAGGATTAAATAATGTGCTCGTGTTATAACGAGAACGCGTTATTTATTACACTTATATTTGGATTCGCTTTTTTTTTGCTTTTAAAAAGACATAACGCGAACGCGTTATGGCTTGTTTTTTTCTTGTTTGGCCACAAAAGTGCGACCATCTTGGTGCACTTACCCTTCTATCTTAATCACATAATTCTATTTTAATTAAATAAACAAGTTTTATACTTTATTTTATTTAATTACCATATTTCTTCCATGTTTATTTAATAAACAAGATTTCTATAGTTTGTTTTATTAAATTAAATATCCTCTTTTACTAAATTGAATAAATCCAATAATTCAATTAAAGCATATTTCTACAACTATTTCCTCTTTTCACTCGTCATATCCACCAAAAAAATTAGATATTTTATATCTAATTAATTTAACTAAGCCTT
The DNA here is from genome assembly GCA_007258455.2 of Sequoia sempervirens. Classification (NCBI taxonomy): domain Eukaryota; kingdom Viridiplantae; phylum Streptophyta; class Pinopsida; order Cupressales; family Cupressaceae; genus Sequoia; species Sequoia sempervirens. The sequence goes on from VDFB02063107.1 coordinate 999, forward strand.
CACAAGCAAATTTGAAGATAAATTTGAGACAAATTATAGGAAAACTTCTTCATCTTCTTCCATTAATTCTTCCTATCCTTTGGTAGAATTTTTTTGTGGGGAGGAACAACCTCCATATTCTTCTCAAGCTTCTTCATCTTTCACCATTGGATTTTTCAAATCAAATCCAGACCCTTACTTGTTGCCACATCACAAATATGTTGTCAGGAATCTATAAATATAACCTCTTTCTACAGGAAAAAGATCCCAACTTTGTGCAATCTTACTCTACAGAAATAGCATTAGAGAAATTAAGCATTGAGCAAATAGTAAATAGTAATCATTCAATCATATAGCAATATATATATGTATATATGTATATGTATATCTATATGTATATGTATATATGTATATATATATATGTATGTCAAGAGGTATTGGTTTTGAGGAACCTATATTAGATTTCTGGCATAGGTTAAATAGATACTTTGATATTGATATCTCTCAAAAATATTTTAGATGGATATATATATATATAGTTTCTAATTTATAAAGAAAAATTAGATTGAATGAAAGTTTAACTTATAGATAGTCATTAAACTTATCTTAAAGAATTTTTTACTATCCATTCACTTCATTACCACCTTACTTTTGCTATTATAATTCTACCTATCAACATAAATATAATTAAAAAATATTTTTGAATATTACTTAATACATAGACTCTTAAATTCTAAAATATATGAATGTAAATATATTTAAATATAATTAAGTATATTTTAAAAGCTTTGTTAGGACATTTTAAATGATTGCATGAATTGGACAACATTAACACTTTGAGAAAGTCACACTTGGTAAAGGATATCATAAATTTAAAGGGCTTCAATTTTATAGATGTTGAAATACCAGTTTTTAACTTTGAATGTTATTTAGATACATTTTTTTATAAATTAAATGTTAATATTGGAGAAAAAAATCCAATTCAAATTAGTGTATTTATATATTTTATGACATTAGTAGTGTTGCGAGAAATTTTTTATTAGTTATATTTTATTATATGTTTAAGCCCAATACCAACTATACCTCTCTTCCTTCCACCCACTTTGAGGGCCCTCCCCTTACCCCAAGATGGTTCAAACTAGTAGTTGGAATCAACCAATTAAGGGATTTTTACATTTTTATTATTCAATGTTGATTATTTTTATGTTCTTTAAAATTGTCCAATTCATTTATATTTGATAAAAAAATTCTTAATTGAGAAACAAAATCACATTGAATTATAAGTTATAATTTTTTAAGATAAATACATATTACACACTTATATATAAGAAGGAAGTGAATTTTCTTTAAATTATTAATGAATATTTTTTATTTTTCTTATTCTCTTCATTTTAACATCTTTATTTAAAAAATATATTAATAAAAAAATGTTGAATCATTATAAAAATTATATATTAATTGAAAATTTTATCATTAAATTGATAAAATTAATTGAAACATCAAATTACTATCCATTGTAAAATTTAATTTCAATATAAAAAAATATTTAAAATGCATATATTGACAATAAAATGTTAGTTTTGCCTTCTTTGTAGACCGATTAAAAAAGGTTTTGATGTAATACAGTAATTTTATGTATAATCTAAACCACTCTAGCTATTTAAGTGGCTATAAGGATTAGTAAAATTGTTTGATTTAATTTCATTGTGCAATGGCTTGAGAGGGCATTTGTACTCTTATATCCAGCACTAATGAGATGAAATGTTCGTATCATTATTATTTCTTAAACTCACAAACTGTTCTATTAATTATAGAATAAAAGTAAATGGCTAATATTTCTTAAATGGTTATTGTTTTGTCCATTCTAAGATTTTAATTGAAACTAAGGCAGAATATTTCGTCGATATATGCGATTATATTATGGCCTGCAGAATCAGCTTTTGTTTCAGGATTCGCACGCCAGGATCGGTGGTTTCTATTATTACTTATTTATCGTATATTCTCTTATTGAGGTCGTCTGTCTTACTAGGACTCGTTTTTAGCATGCACTCATAGTCGACGCTGCTCTTTATATTTACTTTGGAAACGTAAAATGAATGACTCAAAATTATAAGAAACTGCTTGACATGATCTCCTGACACAATATCATGTCATCCGTGCTGGTGGCTCCTTTGTACAATTCAATATATGTTATTTACACAGGCAAAGGAAACATTAAATCAAAAAGGAATTTAGAAATCGGGAAGGCTCGAATTTAGTGAATATTAACCATAAGTTTTATTCCCAGGTAATTGATCTCCAAAGTACATTAAATTGCATGGGCGAGAACCATATACTTGCATCTCCTTTCCTGCTACATTATTTACCATTAATCATAAGATTTATTCAAAGATAATTGATCTCCAAAGTACATTAAATTGCATGGACAAGAACTACGTAGTCATCTACATTCCTAATGGACTTTATTCTCTAAAAGAAGGTACTGCTATTTCTTAAGAATTATTGTAAATCTTCTTCATCCCCTATGAAACAAGACCTACTTTTTTACCACATAAGAGAAAATATGACAAACAATAGAGATTGATTACCGTCTAATACCCTTTGCCAGGTAAATATCCTGAACCACCTCCATAGCCAGAGCCAGCTCCGGAGCCTGCACCATAGCCTGAACCAGAGCCAGCACCATAACCTGAACCCGAACCAGAACCAGCACCATAACCAGACCCTGAACCAGAGCCAGCACCATAACCAGACCCCGAACCAGAGCCAGCGCCATATCCAGAGCCGCTGCCAGAACCAGCACCATAGCCAGAACCATTGCCAGAACCAGCACCGTAGCCTGACCCAGAGCCGGAACGGGCCCCATAACCTGATCCGCTGCCGGATCCAGCACCATAACCACTGCCTGACCCCGACCCATAACCAGACCCACTGCCCGAACCAGCTCCATAACCACTGCCAGAACCAGAGCCAGCTCCATAAGCAGAACCACTGCCTGCTCCATACCCACTTCCAGCACCTTGACCTCCACCATAGCCATTACCCAATCCAGACCCAGCACCATAGCCCGAACCAGAACCTGACCCGGCTCCATAACCAGCCCCAGGTCCAACACCACTACCAGCACCATAGCCAGAACCAGAACCTGACCCAGCTCCATAACCAGACCCAGGCCCAACACCACTGCCAACACCATACCCAGAACCAGCACCTGACCCAGCACCATAGCCAGAGCCGGGTCCAACGCCACTCCCAACACCATAGCCTGACCCGGACCCGGAACCGGCACCGTAGCCACTGCCCAGCCCGGGTGTTTGACCCTTCCCCGCACCACCACCAGACTCATATCCCGTCTCTTTACTCATAAACTTGCTTACCCTACCTTCCACGCCATTCAGATTACGAAGGCTCAATGCAAACACAAGTGCGAGCAAAAGTGAGCTCATTATACAAGCTCTGATCGCCATCTCTTACAGGAAACTTCTATGGACGATGATATACTTTGAATACAGAACCAAATGTATGAACTTGTCATGCAGAATGAGTTGAGGCGTCAGGCATTTATACACATTTCCATGGCACCCGTCCCAATCTTTCCCGGCTGGTTTCCAATAAAAAGCTCTAGGGTGGCGCACTGTCCCCACAAAAAGAAACATTCCGCGCATTTCATTCCAGTCACAAATTTCTTCAGGACATCCTTGTCTTACATTCAATGAGTTTTAGAACCCTCAGTAAGAACGTTGAGTACTAAATTTGCTTAGACAATATGGCTGAATAGTGAATCTTCTCTCAATGATGTGAGAACTTTTTAAGTGCGTTCTGCCAGCTTTAAAGAAGCTACATGAGGTCAGCGAGTATTTTAATTACATACAATGACTAGTGGTGATGAGGTGCCATGTGTACTTCTAGGGACCTCAAATTGGAGAATCGGAGAAGTTACAAGCAGGCCTCTGCAAATCACCCAGATAAAAACCAACACCGACTACGCATTGCAGGCCTTGGGATTTGAACCAGGTCGTGAGTTCACCTACTCCAATCTGGCCATGAATTATATGCGCTTGTCATAATATATTCTTAGTGCGCTCTGCACATTCTGCACTATCCCTGACTGGAGGCCAAAAGTCAAAAGATGGAGATAAACATATTCACAATACTTCGTCCTGTACACTTGGCAAGAATCTCCATACTGTCCTGTATGTTATCTTCAATTTGGCTTCTTGTAATTGAACAAAAGAAGACCACTATTTTCTCAATTCAAATCATGAGGCAAGTATTGCGTTTTAATGGACAGAGCTATTCAAAATTTCGATAATTCAGACTTTTTTTCAAGTGAAAAGGCCAACCCATACAATATAAATTCATATCAAATAGCCACTTTTGCTGAAATTTGATTCTCTTTCTTTTTCCATAATCATTGCACTCCATTTGCATACTGCACGGATTAGTGAAATTGTTCTTATGTTTATTCATGTTATATTTCCGTCTGTCTTATGTTCAGAAGAAATTGCATTTAAACCAATTGGGTATTTGCCTGGTGGAGCCAGAATTCTACTTTTACTGGAGTTAAGAGGACAAGGGGCAATCTCATAATATTTAGCAGGTCATACAACACTGACAGATGGAAAAGGGTGTGAGGAGGTGGTACAAAGATGAATCGCTCAAATAGTTGGTCGACCAACGGCACTCAATCATATTAACTTGTATCAGCCAAAGTTTGAACGCTTTCGATTTGTATTCTTATGTTGTAAGAAAAAATTATAAGTCTATTCCATAAACATTTTTTATCGAAATAGTTATTGCTTTTAATTCACTTTTTATTTTGAGGTATTAAAAAGCTTGTCTTAGTCAATTTTATTATAATTTGTTTTGTTTAATTAGTTATTATTAAAAAAATTGATATTAAATAAGAAATTATTATTTTTCTCTATTCAAAAAATATTTATATATTTTTCAAAAGTATTTATCTTGAATATTATTAATCTAAGAATTATGAAGATCTTGATTTTTAAGTTTTTTTTAGATTTCTTTATATTTAAAAAATAAATATCTATTTTAAATAGTTTTTTCAATTTTTATTTTTTTTATAATATTATAAATAAAGTATCTTTTATATAAAATGCATATAAAAAAAATATTAATAATAATATTATACTTTTGTTTATAGTGACATGGTGTAATGGTCAAGTTGTGTTGTTATTCTTGTCATCAAGGTTCAAACTCCATTGGGGTGTAATTGTTGAGAATTTATATTAGGGATGAGGTCCCCCGTGTGTGATTTCACTAAACTAGATCAAAAGCATTTACCCCTCTTAATAATAAATAATATTATATTTACTTAAAAAACAACTACATTCTTATCTAGTCTTAACTTTAAATTAAGAAAAGAAATGATAAGAATTGTTTTTTTTTGTTTTTAACTTTTTAAATTTAGATTTTTAGATAAATAATAATTTTTTTAATAAATAGATATATTTTTTAAATAATAATAAATCAATAAATTATAAATTGATTTTTTTAATCTTTTAAATAGGGTTTCATTTTATTTTCACTTTTTAAGTTTGGTGTTACTTCAAGTAATTTTAAATATAAAAGTTAAAATTTTACTTTTAATATAGTTTATATTTATTTTTTAATATTTTATTTAAATACAGTTTTAATTTTTAAATATATTTTAGTTTTTTAAATATATTTTAGTTTTTTAAATATATTTTTTTTAATAAAATAAGGTAAAAAACTTTATTGAACTTAAAAACTAAACAGTACAAAGGGATTAGGGAACACATAGGCTCCCATGAAAGACAACACCAAAACACCCAATCAAGACAAAAACCATCATCCACACCGTCACAAACACCTTAACCATCCATATCCTTAGCGATGACCCTCTATAATTCATGACAATAATCAGGGGACAACTGTCCCCATTCCTCAATCTTCTAATCCTCAGAATTCTTCAAAGCCCACTTAGCCAAATAGTCTGCAACCCTATTCCATTCATGCAGAATGTGTACAAAAGACACCTCTTCCAACATAGAGCATAACTATAAAATTTGTCGAACCACCAAGCCAAGCTTCCAATTAACCTCAACCACCTTATGCTTGTGCAATAGAATAACAATAATCTATTAGTCATATTCATAGATAATCTTATGCCAACCCGAAGCACAATCACGCTCAATAGCCATGAAAATCACCAACCCCTCCATAAGGTTGTTAGAATGTTGCCTTTTGTGAATGGAGAAAAAGAAGAAAATTGAGTTAGAACCATCTCTTCTAACTCCACTAATCCCAATAGGCCTAGGATTACCCCTAAAGGAGCCATCTGTATTGATCTTCAGAACATCTGTCGGAGGAGGCAAAAATCTTCCCAAACCTTTGGCAAGAAGAATAAATAAATAAGGAGAGAGAGGATCCCCTTGAAAAAGGCCCCTAGAAGCACTAAAAAGAGAAGAAGGCTCACCATTTATCAACAACGAGAAAGAAGTGGAAGAAACATAGGACATAACCCACTAGACCTACTCTTCAGCAAAACCAAAGGCAATGATAATTTTTTGAAAGAAAGACCACTTAACTCTATCATAGGCCTTTGTCATATCCAGCTTGATGAACATAGCCTTTTCTTTCAAGGTTGTCATAAAATGAACGGTTTAGTAGTAATGGCCACCCCATCTAGAATTTTTCAATCATCCACAAAACCACTTTATTCTTCAGAGATAAGCCATCTAAGTCACCGCTTCATCCTCTTAGCAATCAACTTGGAAATGATTTTATAAACTACATTACAAAGGGAAATAAGATAAAATTGACTCAACTAATCCACCCCCTCACATTTGGGAATGAGGGCAAGGAAGGTAAAGTTCAAAGCCCACAACATCTACTTATTCCTCTGAGACTAATGAACCATCTCTAATAGGTCCAACTTTATGATATCCCAAAATTCTTGATAGAACTTAATCAAGAAGCCATCAAGGCTCGAAGCTTTCCCTTTCTTCATCTAGAAAATAGTAGCCTCTAATTCCTCCAGTGATATATAGCCCATAAGATGCTTGTTCATCTCCCCAGTAACCAAGGAGGGGATACATGATAAAACCTAGTTCTCTTATGCCAAACCATCCTGAGAATCCTCTCTAAATAAAGAAGCAAAGAAATATGAAGCTTCTCTAGACATGTCCTACCAAGAAGATAAATGCTCACCCCTACCATTCACAAGAATAGGCATAGAATTACCATGTCTACTGGCTTTCACCAAATTGAAGAAGAACACAGTCTTTCTATCCCCCTTGTGTAACCAATCAATGTGAGCCTTTTATTTCTAATAAATTTCCTCACACAACTCACACTCCCCAAAGACCAAACTCCCTTATCTCCTAAGTGATAGCATCCAAGTCAGCTTGAGGAGCCACCTTAGCATGAAAAATGTTTCCAAAACACTGTATGTTCCACCGTTTGAGCTTATATTTCACATATTGTAGTAGTTTGGAAAAAGAATACATAATAATTCCATGAGCAGGTCTTCCCTTCTACCACCATTCAACAATATGCACCTGCAAAGAAGAAACTTTCAACCACATAAGTTGGAACTTGAAAGAGGGGGACCGAGTAACACAAGCTGTAATAGTAGATAACTTAATAGGCCAATGACCTGAATCCCTCCAGTCCAAAATCTTAGAGTAAGTAGACCACAATCCACCAATCTAAGAAAAAGAAACCAAAAAATGGTCCAATCTCTCAACAATACAATTCTCTCCTATTCTCCTATTATTCCAAGTAAACTGACTATTACAAGGCTTAAAGTCAACTAAATTTGAGGTAGATATGTTATCATGAAAAAGGAAGGAAGAAGGCTCTAACCTCACAATACCACCCTTCTTCTCATCCAACTCAATAATGGCATTAAAGTCACTCGCAATAATCCAAGGGGAAAAAAGGAGCAAGACTCTGATAAAATTGATATGAGACCACAATAACTGCTTACTAGAAAAATTCATTGGCATATAGATGTTTGAAAGAAGAATAGTTTCTTTCAACTCTGGACTTGAAGCAACCATAGAGATGAAAGACTTGGAGTACACCCACCAAAGAGGACGAATCTTCAATGGATTCCATAAGCAAGCCACACCCCTAGCATACCATGAACCCCAATACATTGGAATTCACCTCATCCCCACAACTTGGGAAACAAACTAACCATACCTTCAATAGATAACTTAGTCTCTTGTAAAAACAAGAACATCAAGAGGCTGAATTCTCACCAACTTAGAATATTTTTTTGTCAAGGGCCACTGTTCAAGCCCCTTACATTCCAAGAGAGGATGATCATTTCAAAGGGTTGGAGAAATGGTAATCCAAGGTCTTAACTGATGCATACTCCACCAAAGTCTCCCCCATCATCTTTATTTTTGAATATGCTTCCTTCTTTCTCATAACTTTGGAATACTTCTCAACAACCCCTTTCTTTAGGTCTTTTTGAAGAAGTCCCAATGAAGGAGATTCCTTTTTATCGAATTAGTTCCCACTTTCACCAATGGAGTAGAGATCTCAATCTCCCCCATTTTTGCATCTACAAGAGTCTCAGACCTCCCATGAACCACCAAAATAAGATCTATTTCCATTTTCAAAACACCAACCTCCTAAGAAGTCTAGTTAAAATCTAGAATAACTCCTTCCTAAACCACTTCCAAAACACCCTAATCCATAATCATCATACCTAGATTCACCTCCTACTAACTGAGATCATCCAAAACCTCAAATCTATTAAAGGAATCACCTCCTTGGAACTCCCTTAGAGTCCTCTTTTGACCCTGGTTCCTATTACGAGCCTTAATAGGAATAAATCCCTCTGCACTAGCAACCTTATCAGAAATGGGGTTCTTGCCTTTGTTGACCTTAAGGCGGTTACGAGGAGTCTGAGAAGCCTAAGACTTAAGAGATTTAGACTTCAGGCATCTTCTCTGCAAATTGCCATATTCATGACAAAGATGAAAATGAAAGGGAAATATCTCATAATCTAGTTGTTGCACCCATGAATATGAACCCACATGAATTTCCAAAGAATCTAGAAGAGGGTTATTTAAATCCATCTCAACACAAATGTGAGAAAATTTCATTACCTTTCTATCCTGAGTTTGTTGAGAAGTACCCACCAATTTCCCTAACAACAAAGCAACCCTATGCAAGATGTCATTGCGCGAACATTCAACTGGAAATCTAAGGAGATGCACCCACACCAAAACCTAATTCAGGAGCTCCTTCGAAGGATCAAAATTCACATGCCAAGGTTTAATAAATAAACCAATCTAGTTGTGGAAATAAGGCCCACCTTCGAAAACTCTATCGTGATCTGCCATATAATTAAAAGTCACCATAAAGTAACTACTTGCCAACATTATTTTCAACTCACCCTTCGAGGACCAGGTCTAGTGAGCCCATGCCTCCAGAAATTGGATTGAAACCCTCATTCCCAAGAATTTGTAGAGAAAAGCATGCTTCGAGTAATAGTCAATATCCTCTGCAATCAATTTTAGTTGAATTACCAACAGCGGCCTATCTTTGAAATGTTCTAGGCATCCATTTATATTCATGATATGAGGACCTCAAGATGGCACAAATCCTCCATTTCCTGAATCATTTGAAAATAAATTACTATAAAAAACCCTCAATGAATGATTTGGTGAAGAAGCCCCAAATGTAGCTTGAAAATCTATAGGGGATTTGACCCCCGATGTCTCCACCGAAGCCATGCTAACAAACACACAAAAACCTTTCCAAGATGATCAAAAATAAATCTCCTCATAGCATAGGCCTAGCAAAGGTCGAACCCAAAGAAGCCTCTATACCACTCAAATGAGCAAGCAAAGGCAACGACCAATTGGAGAAACACCTACAGAAGAGAAAGGAATTTAAAATAATCACTCCTCCACACCAATGAAACCCCACACACAAGAAGGAAGAAGAGCATAGTAAAAAGAACCTTCAAAATATAGAGACTTCCCACCCAATAAGTAAATGCAACTAAAGTAAGCGAAGGATGGATCAAGAACAACATGCAAAGAGGGGAAGGCCCTCATGCGGGCCCTATAGTAGCATGCAGACATGACCCAAGAAATTCCATTCAAGTGATCCCACAAAGCTAGTTTAAAATTTCTAGGAGATTCTATTTTTTGTTGAAATCAAATATTCTTAGAAAATATAATGATTTAAACCTTTAAAAGTTTTATTTAAAGCATTCCAATTGAATAGGATTTGACAAACTACCTTAGATCAAACCCCCTTGGATAGAACCCCACTAGTTTTAAACCATACCTATAACGGAATCTCCTTTACACCTATCAAAATGCTAATAAATTTAACAACTTTTGATTTACCTTTTGGGGGATCAAATGAATTCATTTAAAATTTATTTTTTGTAAGTATGTATTCCTTATTATAAGCTTCCCAAAAAGTATAATTTTAAATAAATTTAATTTTCTTATTATATTTATTTTTTATTTCTTGTGAATGTAGGTTTTTCATTTAAAATCAACTCTTTGTTCTACACATGTGGAAAAATAGAAGATTGTCAAAAAAAAAAATTGAAAAATATGAGTGCACCAGATATTGAAGTCCTTGACCCAACAGAAAAAATGAATTTCGATACATACAAAAAAAGTTACGCCTTATACAGTCGCACTGTCTGAATTATAATTGGTTTGACTTCAAAACTTGATTAAAGAAAAAACATTCAATAAAAAACTATCTAACCAAGTGGAAGCACTAGATATCGAAGTTACAAATCTAAAATTTTGAAAGAATTATAATTTTATGTTTCATGGAAAAAATTTATGCATTATATGGTGGGCGTCACTTCTTTAAAAAGTTGTTTTCTAAAAAAAAAAACTAGTTTTCAAGAGAGATGGAAAAAGAAGTGCAATTTGATTCCAAAAATTTTGAAAAAAATATGCTTAGAATCTACAAACAAAATGTCACAAAACTCTAGTTTGCATCATCTTCAAATTCCTCACTGTTTAGCTGCTATAGGTGCCCGAGTGAATATTTAGTTAAAAAAAAATTATAGAGTGAGAGAGAGAGATGTAAATTTTGATTAGTCATTCATGCTAAAAATCCAAGGATAGCACATCTAGGGAGTTATGCTTAGGGTTTCATGTCATTTGGTTAAGGATATGATAGTTCACCTATAAAACCTCTTCAATGTGCCCATTGCGCACTTAGGAGGAAAATAGATAGAGAGAGAAAGAGAGAATAAAGAGAGAGAAATAGAGAAATGGAGAGGGATACAAAGATAAAAAGAGAGATAGAGATATAAAAATAGAGGTATAGATATAAAGGAATAAATATGGAGAGAGGAAGAGTCAAGAAGAGAGATAAATAAAGAGAGAGGAAAAGAGAGAAGAGGAGAGAATAGATAGATATAGTCACATAGAGAGAGATAGAGAGATAGATCAAGAGAAATAGGAGAGAAAAATATATAGAGAGGTCGAGAGATCAAGTGATAAAGAGGAAAAGGGGGAGATAGGAGGAAGATAAATAGGGATAGAAAAAAATAGTAAGGGGAGAAAGATAGGGAGAGGGAAATAGAAAAAGAGAAGAAATGAGAGAAATATAGATAGAGGAAGAGAGAAGGAAAGACAAATATAGAGAGAAATAGGTGAGAGAGAGGAAGAGAGAGATTGAGAGATAATATTAAAAAAATAATGAAAGAGAGGGAAACAAAAATATAAAGATCTCTCTCTCTATATATATATCCCTCTATCTACCTCCCTCTACAAAACTTCCTATCTCTATCTTTCTATCTCTCCATCTATCTCTCTCCCATTCTCTCCCCCTCTCTTTGTATCCCCCTCTTTATATCTATATTTATCTCCCTCTCTCCATATCCATCTCTATCGTCATCTCTATCTCTCTCCCTATCTCTATCTCTTTACCTCTCCTTACATCTCTTTCTCTCTTTCCCCTCTCTCTTTCCCACTATATATATCTCTCTATCTCTCCCTCTCTCTATCCACATCTCTCCCTCTCTCCCTCTCTCCCTATCACTCTCTTTCTATATTTCTTGACTTCTCTATCCTCCCTCCCTCTCTATCTATTTATATATATCTCTCTATCTTTCCCCCTCTCTCTATCTCTCTCCCTCTCTATTATTATTTTGTTTCACGTGGGCTTTATCTTTCACTCTTGCCCTCTTTATTTCTATCTTTCCATATCTCCTTCTTCATGTCTATTTATAACTCATTGTCTCTATCTCTCTCTCTCTCTCTCTTATTTACTCCATCTCTCCCTCCATCTCTCCTACTCTCTCTACCTCTCTCTATATATCACTTCCTATATATTTATATTTCTCTCTCCATCTCCCCCTCTTTCATTGACTCCCTCTTTCTATCTCTATCTCTCTCTCCCTCTTCCTCTCTCCTTTCATCTCTATGTGTACATTTATCTCCCTCTCTGTCTTTTATTTTCCTTTGTCTCACTCTCTCTCCTTCTCTATCTTTTCCAATTTATATTTATCTCTCTATCTCTCCTTTATATCCATATTTCCCTCTCCCTCTCCCTATCACTTCCTCTTTGTATATCTCTCCAATTCCTCTCTCCTATCTCTATTTCTCTCCCTCCACCATCCCCCCTCTCTATCTATTTATACATATCTATCTCCCTCTCTATCTTTCTCCATGTCTCTCTTACTCATACACACACACTCCTTGTATCTCTCTCCCTATCTCTATCTCTCCATATTTAAATTATTACATATCTTTCACTATCTCTATCACATTATCTATCCATCTCTCTTTATCCCTCTATCTTTTCCTCTCTCTACCCCTCTATATATATCAATTCCTATCTCTATATTTATATTTCTATCTCTCCCTCTCTCATTCCCCCCTCTCTCCCACTCTCTATATATTTATCTCTTTTGGGTATATATCTATCCCTTTGTCCTCTCTCTTTATCTCTCCCTCTCTCTCCATATCCCTCTCCTCCACCTCCATCTCCATCTCTATATCTAACTTCCTCTTTATCTCTATCTCCTTACCCATCTCTTTCTCCCCCCATAGCTCTCCCTCTTTTTGTCCACATATCTCCCTTGGTGCTATCATAATAGTGGTTTAAAATTCTTGAGAGGAACGAATTTTAGCTGAAATCACATATTTTTAGAAAATATAATGATTTAAGCCTTAAAAAGTTCCATTTTAAGGATTCCAATTGAAGAGGGTTTGATCAAATCACCTTAGATCAAACCCCCTTGGATAGAACCTCGCTAATTTTAAACCATACCTATAAATGCGTCTCCTTTACACCTATCAAAATGCTGATAAAAAATCACTTTTGATTTAGATTTTTGGGGATCAAATGAATTCATTTAAAATTTATTTCAAATGATTATGGTATTCCTCAGAACAAGCTTTCCAATGAATA
>VDFB02063108.1:0-26362 GCA_007258455.2 Sequoia sempervirens
GCATGGGAGGGAGAGACATGAGAGAGGAGGGGGTGGGAGGGAGAGACTTCAGAGAGAAAGGGGGGGTAAGAGGGAGAGGCTTGAGAGAAGGGGAGGGGTTGGGAGGGATAGAATTGAGAGCGAGAGGGAGGCGGTGGGAGGGATAGACCCGAGAGAGAGGGAGAGACAAAGAGAGAGGGAGAGGTGGAGAGGGAGATAGAAGGAGGGAGAGAGAGAGAGTTCTCTAGTTAGGGTGGGAGGGATAGACTTAAGTGAGGGAGAGAGAGACTTGAGAGAGAGAGAGTTCTATAGTTAGGGTGGGAGGGAGAGACTTGAGAGAGAGAGATAGTTCTCTAGTTAGGGTGGGAGGGAGAGAATTGAGAGAGGGAGAGGGGGTGGTAGAGAGAGACCTGAGATATAGGGGTTGAGAGGAAGAGAGATATTCTCTAGTTAGGGTGGGAGGGAGAGAGAGAGAGAGAGGAGAGAGAGAGAGAGAGAGAGAGAGGGGGGGGGGTGAGGGAGAGACCTTAGAGAGAGACAAAGAGTGTGTGTTCTCTAGTTAGGGTGGGAGGGAGAGACCTGAGAGAGAGAGAGAGAGTGTGTGTGTGTGTTATCTCATTAGAGTGGGAGGGAGAGACTTGAGAGAGGGAGAGGGGACCTAGGAGGGAGAGACTTGAGAGAGAGAGATAGAGGGAATGAGAGATATACCTAAGAGAGAGAGAGAGGGGGTGGAAGGGACAAAAGGAAGGATAGACTTGAGAGATAAGGGGTTGGACTTAAAGCCTAAGCCATAAACCATAAAGCCTGAACCATAAATACTAAACCCTAAACCATAAACCATGAACCATAAAGCCTAAACTGATGCAGAGCAAGAGGATTTCACAATTCAACTTATTAGAACATATTTCACAACAATGGGTTTCAACTCATTCACCCATTCTACAAGGCAACTTTCTTGACAATTTCCTTGATTTCAAGATACCAAAATAGAGTTAAGGCACAAAAATTCTTGTAGAATCAAAAAAACACATTCAACAATAGAAAATGACTAATTCAAAACCATTTCCCAACTTTGACAACTCAAAAATGTGAACTTCTAAAAGTAGATTGTTCAAATCAGCATTTAGGCCCATTTAGACCCCTTCAACAAGAAAATTTACATTTCCCAAGCCATTTCTCTTTGTTACCACTTCATACAAGTATAAATAGGTCTGCACAACCATTAGGAACCTTCACCCAACCTTTGTTCATGTTATTTTAATAAACCCTAGCTTTAAACCACCATTTTCATGCAAAATTCACACAAAATCACTCTTTTCCAGCCTAGGGCCTCCTTAAAACCTTATCAAACATTTACATACACCCCTGTAACTTTGGAATCTCAAATAAAATGTTAAAATAGACCTACAAACTAATTTTCAAGAGTTTTCAATGGTGGAAACGTAAGATATGAATTTTTCTTCAAAATTGGAACCTTCATTTCTGAACAGGGCTGCTGGGAAGATTCGACCATTAGACCACTTAAACGACCTTTTAAAAATTTCTGGTAAGAACAAAAAACTTCATAAATTAAATTATCTTTCCATAAATGTAAGTTTTAGGGCCGTACTAAACCGTAAAAGTCTGTACAACTCTCTGGAACAGCAGATTTCACTGAAAAACACAGAAAAATGGAACTTTCATTTTCTTCATTTCACCAAAATATTCAACTCACCTTGAATTCGACCATACACATTGTTTATAATCCATGAAAATCAAAACCAACCTATCTAACTGACCCAAACCAATCTCTTAACTACTTGACTCCACCATTTGCACTTTTTTGCATTTTTACAATATAACAACTTTTTACAAAATATGCATTTTTTGCATTTTTGACTCCAAAGACCCTCCAAACAATTAAAATGCTATTAGATAGTCCCAATGGACCCTAAAACATCTAAATCCATTGACTCTTATTACAAATTTTAAAATTGACTCTTCATGTGCCATTTAACAACATTTGACATTTTTTGCAAATTAGACAAAATGACTACATAACTTATCCAAATACCTATAAAATGACTCAAATACATTAATATGGTCTTGAAAGACCTTATTTAATGACCCCTAAGAACTCTTTAAACATTATTTTATATATTGGCCTCACGGAGGCTTGAATGCAACAAGGTGCTCCTGCACCATAAACCAAAGAGAGAGAGATGGGGGGGAGAGTGTGTGAGAGAGAAACACAAAGGGAAGGATGAAGGTTGGGAGATTAAGAGAGAGGGAGAGAGGGAGGGAGAGTGAGAGGGAATGAGGGAGAGAGAGGTAGAGATGGAGAGAGGTAGAGAGAAGTATATAGGGAAGGAGAGATAGAGAGGGGGGAGGAGGGACGAAGAGAGATAGAGAGAAGTAGAGAGGGGAGGAGAGAGGGATAGAGGGAGAGAGTAGTGTGATCAAGAGAATGAGAGAGAGAGGAGGGAAGGAGGAAGGTGGAGAGATTAAGAGAGAGAGGAGGGAGGGTGAGAGATAGGTAGAGATGGATAGGTTATATAGAGAGAAGTAGAGAGGAAAGGTGGTTGGGATGAAGGAAGAGAGAGAGAGAGGAGGGAGAGAGAGAGAGGTAGAGAGGGATAGCTTAGATAGAGTGAAGTAGAGAGGTAAGGTGGGTGGGAGGAAGGAAGAGAGAGAGAGAGAGAGGGGGGGAGATAGAGAAAATTAGAGAGGGAAGGAGGGAATGAGGAAAGGAGGGAAGGATGGAGGGGGCGAGAGAGGTTAGATAGATAGAAGTATAGAGGGAAGGAGAGAGTGTGAGAGAGAGGTCTAGACCATAAGGGATAAAAAATGAGTGAGATAGAGAGAGAAAGATGATACAACTTGATAATTACTAAAATCTGGCCTCCTGATTACTAAAATTTGACTATGTCTGAAATTTTTGAGATCTTAAAAAAACTAGAATTTGAATTATAACTCCTAGAGATCCAAAACCACTCTCAAACATCCTGCCTATATATATGAAATAAAACTTAAGTATAAGAAAGTAAACATCCATATGTAAATGCCAACTTATACTTAAATTTTTATTTCATGTATATAGTTTCCCTAAAAGATACCAAGAAGAAAGAGACAAGAAAAAGAGAATATTTTTTTTTAATGTAGACCAAAACATGAGCGCGTTGTAATGCATTCACATTTTGGAAATGTTTTTTTATTTCAAAAAATGCACATTTTTTGAACTCAAAATGCATGCATTTTTTAAAATTTAAACCATAACATGAGTACGTTATAACACAATCGTGTTATGTCTTGGTAATGATCGATCCTAGGCTCGGTCATTACCAAGCCATAACGTGAGCACGTTTTACTATAACGCGCTCACATTTTTGCTATTTTGGGATGAAAAAGTAAATTTTCCACAAATTGGCTACCCATCTTCATGCACCTACCCTTATGTTTCTCATTAATCATCTTGGCTCATCCTTGTCTTGCACATAGTGGGGGTAAGGGGTTAGGTAGCCATTTTCGCGTATGTCACTTGTCATTGTCTCTTTTGGCTAGTTGACTGCCTTTCATGTATATATAAGAATAAGCTTGGGATGCGTATGAAATGCCTTAAGTTGGCTCGTATGTGACATACTGAGTTATATTTAGTATTGCATTTTGGGGGAAACCCTTTATTCATGATGCATTTTCATTCGGGAAAATATGAATTGGCATAGGGATTTCCGAATAAGCTCTCATATCTTCTTCTACTTTAAATAAATTTCTCAAAACATTGGTGTTAGCAACCACTTTAAAGTGGAGGCATACATTGACACTCATGTTTCATTATACGATTTTATTCTTGCAATGCATCCTTTTCTTGGTGGTGTAATTAGGTTTGATTTCCTCTAAGAGTATGGTATTTATTTGACTTGTCCCCTCTTGGAGACATTAAGCATGATGTTCCCTAAAAAGAGACCTTACATGAACTAAGAAAAATCCCTTTGAATGTACCTTACACTATTTTTCATTTACAATATCTTTGATATGGCCACCTCGCATAACACACTTTTCTTGCTTGTGGTGTCATCCTATTTGTTCATGAGTGTCAAGCATACAAAGTTTTGCTTACCTCATGAATTTTTCTATCGTGTTGTGTGGCACCTTATCAAAGTTATTAGGAGGTATAGCTTTGGTATGGTTGTACATATGGGAGCCTAACTTAGGCGCGACTTTCCCATAGCCACTTACTTGTCTGTGTGAGCACATACCGACCACATGTGTATGTGTCTTATTGGGGGCTCACCTAGTGGATGGCTTGAGGTTCCACTAGCCCTTGTGAGCATGTGTTGGTTTGCATAGTGGACATCATGTTTCACTTGTAAACGTTCTTGGAAAAAGAACTTAGATCTGATCCACAACGTGCGGGGCAAACGATCGAGGATTGATCCACCTCTTTTTATTTTTTCTTGATTTTTTTTTCTCTTTTAGTCATTGACATGGTATGTCTACATATCTTGATGTTGCATATCATACACCTTTTGTGTGTCACTTTGTGCTTATGTTGGTTGTACATAGGATCTTGGATCCTAGGGGCTTGGTTACCTCCTTGATCTTTGTCATCCTATACCATTCACGCTGGTACACTTGGGCCCCTCTTGAATGTCTACTTTAGTGTGAGTTTGAAGTAAGTGTAGTGTAGTAAAATGCATACCCTTGCATTTTCACACTTGTTTGGGGCCGCCTTGCTTTAGGGTAAACCCACAAAAGTGGTATACAATTCTAGTGAGGAAGGAAAAGTTGCAAAAAATGACCCCATGCAAAAAAAATTGGTTTTTGGGGGTTAGAACAAACTTTTGGTTTGAGCGAACAGAAAGAGGGTTCACTAGAACCCTGGTTCGAGCAAACCCATTAAATGCAGGGTCCCATCATTCTAAAAATAAAATAAAAAGAAAACCTTTATGGAAAGGGGGTTTTCTCGAACCCCCCTCGTTCACTCGAACCCCCTTTTCCCACTTTCTCACCCTCTGGTACCAAAAAACTCCAAATTTTTTCCTTTGAAGCTCGGGTTGAGGATGAAAATGGAGGAGACTTCATAGACCCAACTAGATGATGGTAGTCCTTAGAATGAGCTATCCAATGAATATAATTTTAATATGTTTTGGTTTTATTATGTATTTGTTTTTTTAGTTTTGTTAAACATAGGGTTTTCACCAAAGATCAAGCTCTCTGCTCTACACATGTGGAAAAATAGCAGGTTATCAATTTTTTTTTTAAAATATGAGTGCACCAAATATTGAAGTCCTTGATCCAACAAAAAAAATTTAATTTCGATATATACAAAAAAAGTTACATTGCATACAGTCTACCTATGTCTGAATTGTAATTGGTTTGACCTCAAAACTTGATTAAGGAAAAAAACTTCAATAAAACATTATGAAACCAATTGTAATCATTAGATATTGTAGTTACAAATCTAAATTTGAAAAAATTAGAATTTTATCCTTAATGGAAAAAAAGTTATGTTGTATATGGTGAGCGTCACTCCTTAAAAATGGTGTTTACTGAAAAAAACTAGTTTTTGAAAGAGATGGTAAAGGAAGTTCAATCCGATTCCATAATTTTTGAAAAAAAAATTTTAGAATCTACAAACAAAATTTCAAAAATCACTAGTTTTCATCATCTTCAAATTCCTCACAGTTTAGCTACTATAGGTGCTTGAAAGTGAATATTTAGTTAGAAAAAAATATTTTAGTGTCCAGTTTGGCCAAAAATTGTAAACCAGTATTGTGGGATCACCCTTTATTTATGCTTCTTTATGGCTTAATTGGTCCTATTTTTCATCCACAAGCCTAATAAACTATATATTTTTATGGAAAATCCTGACAAACACCAAAAGATAAATGATCATTTAATGTTTTTGTCTGTGTGTCCTTGATTTGTGGACTGAGACTAAAACACCACCAAGGGCATCTTTGTCCTCCATGGGTCTTGGGACCCTGATTTTGAAACCACTAAAATAGGTCCCTTTTTGGAGTCTATGCTTTGAGAATTGAGTCTTAGGACTAAGACACCACTTAGGGCGTCTTAGTCCTACTTGGCTTATTTTAGGGATTTAATTTCAAATCTTGGTAGGATTTTTCCTCCTTTAATTAATGATTTCATATGTTGGCTTGTTGTGATGTAATTTCAGGATATTAAGCATGAATAAGTATAAATACAAGGTTCTCTCTCTCATTTTTCTCATAAGGAGATAATAAGCATTCAAGTATTCATTCGTAAGGAAAGTTTATGCATTCAAGAGCAATTCATCAAGCATTTGGAGCCATCATCAATATTCAAGCATCATGTCAAGGTCATGTTGTTGAGTCAAGATTGTGGATGTAGCATTGAAGATCTATTTAGAACCATTGTTCACATCATATTCCAAGATCCAAGATCTACATTCTTCATGGCTGCTTCATGGTAGATTTCAGATTTTATTCACAAGACATCATACAAGGTGATATCATTTATATGTTTCATATTTCATGCTTCATTCCATTCATTTCATCATTTGGTTTAATTACCTACAAGGGGTTTGACCAAGGCAAACCCTCATTTACTAAAAATCAACAAGATTTTCCCTCTCTTGTGTGTTTGTATTTGCAGATCCAGGTTGAAGACTTAAAGATCCTTTAAAGTGAAAGTTGTTAAAGTTGTAAATTTGCATTGTAAGGTTGAAATCTTCACGAAAACTCACCTACAGGTCAGACCGGGAAGTTTCAGGATCTCAGATCTGGGGAGAAGCAAGTGCAGACCTTGGAGCTCAAGATCACTTTCAATGTTTTCATAAATTTAGAATGAGACTAATACACCATCTTGGGAATCTTAGTCCTCCAAAATTTATTTTTCAAAGATTCTTCAGGATTCTGTTCTGACATCCGAAGACTCCGTATTTGCCCCCAAAAAAAGCAGCAAGACTAATACACCACTCTGGGCGTCTTAGTCCTCCACAACACTTTTTGACAACATTTTTACATTTTTGGAATCCTCATTACATTTACAGATTTCCCAGGTACACATAGCCTAACTTGGGGTAGCTTAATTTCACCATTTGCATCTCTCATTTAGCTTATTTTAGGTCATTTTGCATATCACATGTGTTTTCCAACATTTTCTTTTTGAAGAATTTGCTTGGTGGTGAATCCCTAAAGGCTGAAAGAATCCCCTCCTAGGTCCTTCCTAATTGTGAATTGACTCACCTTGTGAGGTTGTTATTAGTCAATCCAGTTAGGGCTCCTAGGACATTAATGAATGATTGAGTGGAAAAAGAGTGATATATCTAAAGGTATCCCTTTTTTTTCTCCTCATTTTGGCAAACCTAACTCTTTTGAACATTCATTTTCTGATTTGGAGCCCATTCAAGTTCTAGATCTAGATTGCATTCATTCTTGCATTGCATTTTGCATAAAGGAAATTGCATCTAGGGTTTCTCATAGTTAGTGAAAAATGCTTTTAGGGTTTCTCATATTTGCATTAGTGAAAGTGCATATAGGTTAAGCATTTTTTCTCTCCTGCATCATTCTATCTCATTGAAAAAGTGCATTTTTCATCATCCTAATTGCATTTAGAAACATTATTATTGCATATAAAATTGAAAAAATTTCATTCACTTTTGCATCCAATTTCTTGTCACTAGTTACTTTTTCTTCCATTCATTTGCACAATTTTTTGTTTCCAAACATTAGGTTCCTGGGTAGGCAATCTGGGAACATTGTAAACAACTTAGAATTTACTATTTTTCTAACAAAAACCTCCACTAGGACAAAAACGCCCTTACTAGCGTCTTAGTCGCTTTGTGGGTTTTTGGCTCAGAACCTTGTCTGAGTTGTTTGCTCTCCGTTCCACTTTCTAGACCCTCCAAATTCCTTCAATAGGACTAAAATTCCCTTACTGGCATCTTAGTCCCTAGTGGGCTTTGAAATTGCAGTTTTTAGGGTCTAAATCTATTTTTTGTGCTTCCTAAGCCTCTTAGTAACATATACTATAAGTCTAGAAAGTTTTAGGAACATATATTTTAAGCATCTAGGTCAAAAACATCAATTTAGGGCACTCATTTTTCAAATCATTTCAATTACAAGCATCATTAGATATGAAAATGCTCACATTTATGAAACTTTGCATAATATGGATAAAAGCACTTTTCACTTTTGCATATACAATATTTACATTCATAAAACTTTGATAAGTTTGATAAAAGTGATTTTCATTTTTGGACATACATTGTTTTCATTCTTAAAGTTTTGCATACATTGGATACATTTGTTTTGCATCTTTGGACATACATTGTTTACATTATTAAAGCATTGCATGAGATGGTTAAAATTTCTTTTCATTTTTGGTCAAACAATGTTAGTACCTTACCTTTCTAGGCACACTAAGAAAAAGTTCATATTCCCTCCCTATGAAAGTGTTTTAGTGAAAGAGAATACAACCTTGTACAATCCTAATGATCATATTTGTTCTTCTCCTAATATCTCTCCTATTGGTGAAGAAGATATTTTGATGTTAGAAGAACTAATCAATGAGAGTTCTGAGAGTCCTAGTTGTTTCTCTCCTCTTACCTCTCTTAGTGGACAAGACATTGATGAAAAAGACAACACAACCATAGGTAATCATGACAATAACATTTTTTCTTCTAGTATCTCTCCTAGTTGTGAAGAAGATACTTTGATCAATGAAAGTCATGAAAATCTTAGTTATCCCTCTTCACCTAGGGAAACCCTTATTGAGCAAGACAATTCAACCATTGATCATTCCCCTACTTGTGATGAAGTCATTTTAGAATAACCTACCTTTGAATGTCATGAACATTTAGTTTGTGGTTCTCCTAAAAACTCTCCTCCTAGGGAGGATATCATGGTGCACGAAAATCTGTACATTGACACGTGTAATGAGGCTTCCTTAGGTGAAGCGACATTAGAATATTCTTTACTAAGAGATCATGCAAATAAAGACAACATTGTTGAGGTTCTAATGACACAAATTGGATCTCCTTTAATTAGTGAGTTTTCTAAATCACCTCCCATTAGCGAATCACATAAGAAAATAAGAGATTTCTTGAAATCTATGATGCAATAGATAACAATTTTTTGCAACAAAAAAGATATAACACAATTGCTAAAACACGTAGGGGACCACAAATAGCTCCTGCAACATCACCATCACCTCAAAATATTTTTCCTAGTCCTCCTCATTCAACTTTTCATAATATAGTTGAAGATCTTAAGAAGACCCCTACTAATATATCCATATGGAAACTTATTCAACTATCACCTACATACAAGTTCCTGCTTCAAGAAATGTTACAAATAAAGCAGGAGGAGATCCAAGCTTCTATGAAATTGAATAATGTAACATCCTCCTTTCATCCCACACAAGTCACACAATCAGAAATCATATTCCCTAAACATGAATTGCCCTCACTTGAGACTCAAAACAAGAATGAAGCCTTGATGATAAATGTGATCATTAATGAAATTGCAGTTAGGAACACTCTCATAGACAATGGAGCTAAAATTCATTTCTATAGCATTGACCTCCTAAATTAAATTTGTGTGGACAAAAGGCTCATTCAACTTAATGACATTCATATTCATGGCTTTGACAATGTTAATAGGTAGCCACTAGGGATGATCACATTACCTATTGAGGTTGGACCTATAGTGTTTCCTACCCCTATCCATATCATACAAGGACCCCTTTCATACAATCTTCTCTTAGGGAGACCATGGATTCATGCTATGAAAAGAGTCTCCTCTACTCTCCATCATATAATGAAATTTTATTACAACAATAAGATATACATGGTTGAAGCAGATGAATGAAGCAATGAATCACATGCTCACAACATTTCCAACTCTCCTAATACTTTCATTCCAAAATAAAAAGTTGAACCTATATACAAGTTGATGCTAATCCTTCACCTACAATAAACCTCTTTAGTGATAATTGGGGGTCGTTCGATTTTATACCCCCTTTCAATAGAGAATCTAAAATCTCACCCTCAAAATCCAAAGAGTCATATACTAATGATTCATTTTCAGATACGATTTCTAATGATGATTAGGGTTTTACACCTCCCTTTATAGGAGAGTGCAAAATCTCACAATCTAAAACAAAACAACCTTTTGTTTCATTCGCTCAACTTAATTATACAACATTACCCCATGGCAGTGACAGGGGCTATATAACACCCATCCCTCATGAAGGAACAACACAACTTTAAAAAGGATTTTTGTTCTCGTAATGAAACCAATCCTTCTCAGAAGCATAAACCCCCTTCATCTAACTTGGAAGATTGTTATGGTATTAGATACAATCTCCCTCCTACACATGGATACAATGAACATACAAAGAAAACTGGCATACCATACTCTTTCAAGAAAGATCTAGGTTTACCACCTTTATCTCCACTTTCATCTAAAGCCTTTTCATTTAATGTATGGATGACATCTTGCAAAACCAAAGGAACACCTTATACTATTGATCAAGAGAATATCTTGTTGAGAATCCTTGAGGATCATCTGATATCTCTTTGAACCAAATATTTTTGGATAGGAGGCTCTCTTACACTTCTAGGGTTTTGCACCTAAAAGGAGAGAGGTACCCAAAAGTCTTAATGGCTCTCTCAAGACTATGCCCTTGAGATTCCAATGCAAATATGATTGAAATATGTCAAATGGGAATGTCCTAGATGATAATAATTGATAAAATAGATTAACTACAAATGCAAAACTAATAAAATGCAAGATGATTGAAAACATGTTGAGATATGAAAAATGACCTAAAAATGTAAACAAACTATAACAAAAACTTATGAGATCAAAGGTGTGCACCTAGAAAGTGGAAAATGATGGAGAGGAGCTCTAGAATTTTGATGAAGCCATTGTTGAAGCCCACTAGAACTCATACACCAAGCTGGGCGACTTAGTCCAGTTTCAGGGATGATTATGTTAGAACAGGTTTCAAACAATTGGGCACTCATAATTGAAAAATCTCTATTTTTGGCCTAGCAGTGGGACTCATATGCTAGTGATGGCATATCAATCCACTTCCATATTTTAGGAAATTCAAAAGTGCAATCTGTAGCTCTCAATCTGCACTTCAGCTCTTGATAGGTTTCTGGATTCGAAACTACAGAATTTGACTTGTAGGTGTTCTCCAAGCTTCTTTTAGGGCTTTGACTACTTTGAATGACATTGATGATTTTTTGAAAACTTTTCACACCTTTCTCTTTGATAAATATACACACTATACCTGCAAAACACATGCAAAGAGGGGGAAAAATTATTGAGGGTTAGTGAATAGGGGTTTTCCTTGGTCAAACCCCGGTTTGGTAATTAAACCCTTGAAAATGAAATGAAATGAAAAGAGAATGATGAATGAGCAAAAGAAATGCTACAACTCACCAAACCCTTGAAGTTGAAATCTGAAGACATGCAATTAGAAGCTCCAATGGATGTAGACTTGAGAATGCTTGAAATGCCTAGAATGCTTAAGTGAATGATTGATAATTTCTTGAATGATTAAGTGAATGAAAGGGGGTAAAATGAGAGGAAAAACCCTATATTTATACACAATTATGCAATATTTCCCAAAAATACCATATCACAGGTTGACCTTAGGTCTTAGAAAATAATATCCTACCAAAATTTTAAAATAATTTTGATTTTTGAGCCAAAGGGGACTCATTCGCCCCTAGTGGTGAATAGGTCCCACTTAGGAATTTTAAGTGGGTGTCAAAAATTAAATTTATTAATTGATTTTTATCGAGATTATTTTCAAAAATACACTTAAGTAAGGCCTGTAATTGCAAAATAGGGCCAATTAAAGCATAAGAAAGGATCAAATTATTGATGAAAAGCCTAGAAAAGAATGAAAGTTTGTTACAAAACTTTACAACACTTTGAAATAAGGCTTGGTAAGTGATAAAAAGAGGTTATTTGGGTGAAATATATTAATAAGGTCCTAGAAAAATGTGAAAGTGTGTTACAACACTTCACAACACTTTTGCAAGGAATCATAAAATTCTTATTGATTCACAAGGGTCCAAGACCTAATGTGAATGTGTTGACCACATTACAACATTAAATCAAGGCAAAACTAGGCTGATATCCAGAACATGGACCCAAATGAGCGTGAAAATGTCCAAAGATACATTTTTCTACACTACATTTAGCCCCCACTTTAGTGAGAGGATGAATATGCTTCAAACTCACACTAAAGTAGCCAAACATGTACATCAAGAGAGATCCAAATGCACCCATGCTGGTAAGATGAGACAACAACAATCAAGAGGGGTGATCAAGCCCCCATCATCAAGATCCCATGGCTAACCAAACATAAGCACAAGAGAACACACATGAAAATGATGTAAAGAATGAAAGGAAGAAAAGGAAAGAGAGAAGGAAAGAGAATCAGATCAAGCTTCGATCATTTGTCCATCTCGATGTGGATTAGATCTAGGCTATTTGTTTAGAAAACACATACTCTAAGGTGATAGAAATCATGGCTATGCATCAGGTAAGAAGTCCTAAAAGGTGAGAAACATACACTTATGGATGGTACACACTCACAGACACGCATGTGGCTATGGGGAAAGTCATGCCTCAGAATGGGCTTCTTGCTCAACCATACCAAAGTTATACCTCCTGATAAATTTAATAAGGTGTGAAAAAATAAAAATGAATTTTTGAGCTTCATGAGGCAAGCAAAAATTCGTATGCTTGGAACTCATGAGAAAACACAATGGCACCAAAGGCATACAAGCTGTGTTATACAAGGTGGCCATATAAAAAATGAAAAATAAAACATGCAAAGAATGTTCAAAGGAGTCTTTCTTAGTTCATGCGAGGTATTTAACTTGGGGACAATTGTGCCTAATGTCTCCAAGAGAGGACCAATCAAAGAATAGAAAATTCACAACTTAGGGGATGCAGTGCATCACATCAAGCCACCAAGAGGAATGCAATATGCTAAGAGAGATCACACTCCTGAAGGACATTACACCCAATGTCATCCACAATGAAACAAACACATCGTATGAATTAAGAAGGCTACACTAAGAACCAAGAAAAAGAAAATGCAAAAGAATAATGCCAATGTATGCCCCCACTTTAAAGGAATTTCTAAACACCGTACTATAACCAATTACTTTAAAGTAGCAAATGAACAATGCAAAGAAGAAAAAGGAAATGAGAGCCAACATGGAAATCCCTATGCCAAGTCATATGTTTCCAAGTAAGGCTATGTCATGTGAAGAAAAAAGGAAAAAGAAAAGAAAGGGGTTGCCCCCAAAATGAGAACACCAAACACATAAGGGATCTATGGATTTGGGGTTAGTATGTTCTTTGCTGCAATGTTAGAGAGCTTGGAACTGTCATCATACCCCAAATACATAGAATGGGAAGGACACAAAGAGAGTGAAAACAAAGAAAAACCTTTTGGGTCAACATGGAAGAGACATAGGGTGTCTCAATGCCTTGCGCCATCCCCAAATGGAAAACAAAAGAAAAAAAGAAGAAAAGAAAAAGAAAAGGCCTTTTGGGTCAACATTAAAGAGACATGAATGTCTAAATGCCTTGCATCATCCCCAAAAGGAAAACAAAAGAAAAAGACAAAATCCAAAAAGGTGAAAGCGATGCATGACATAGAGATGAATGGAGATACAAATAGAAGAATGTCACAAAGAGAGAGAACATCAAAGAGAACATCATGGGGGATCACATTAAACACATGCAAGCACACAAAAGAAATAAAATAAAAGTGTAAAAGAATAGTATGGAAAATGCGAGTTAACCATTGAGAAAGTCATCCGCCTCCCAATCATGGTCATTGTATGGTGATGGTCATCATGCATTGCTTCTGTCAAGTGTAGATTTTTATTTTCTTTGTTTAATTCTTCATGTAACTTGCAAGGGACGTCTATGCCTACACTCTCTAGCACCTTGATTTCTTTTGGTTTTGTTATATCAAGTTGTTTTTGTGAAGGAGCGGGTTGATCAACCATAAGTTTCTTTTCTCCCCTAAGGGGAGGAACAAAAGGAACCATGGAAGGTTGGTCATCCACTTTTGCTTTTTCTTTGTAAACTTGTTTTATTCAAGGAGGCATGACGAAGTTTCTTTCATTGTCTCTTGGATGATGTAGGGGAGGTTTCTGGTGTTGGTTGATCTAGGTTGTTTGGTTCTTGTTCCGGTTGAAGCATGGTTTTCTTCTAGGATGGGAGTGTCAGAAGTAGACAGGGACATGTCGTGGAGAGACAATTCTGCTATTTTCCTTGCTTTGAATTTTTGGTAAGCTATGAAAAATAAGTCTTGTTGTGGCGTTATAGGTTCCATGGGCTCAGGCTAAAAGGATTCTAAGGAAAATTTTCCTTTGGAAGACAAGGGGTTAAAGCCGCTATGGTGGATAGTGAATATTTCATTGTCAAATGGAAACTTTAAGCAAATGTGTATAACTGAAGGGACAACTTTCATTGAGCGAAGCCACAGATGGCCTAGCCACAAATGAAATTGGTTCGACTACAGGATGATGGAGAATGTGACATCTAATGTTTTTGGTCCTATTTGTAATGGAAGAGCGATCGATCCAATCGTAGGGAAAGAAAAACCATTATGCGTCTTGATCTTCATATGTCAAAACCATATTTAAAAAAATTTATGAAAAAGTACCCTCGAGAGGACTAAGATACCCTAGGTATCTTATTAGTCTCAATCTAAATGTCTAAACTCTTTGAATGTGGTCCTGAGTCTTGATGTGTGCACTTTCTTCTTCTCTGATCTCAAGTCCTGAAACTTCCAAATCTGGCCTGTAGGTGAGTTTTCGTGAAGATGAGAACTTTGCAATGCAACTTTGCTACTTTGCACTTCAAATGATCTTCAAGTCTTCAACCTAAATCTGCAATCACAAGCACACAAGAGGGAAAAAAACTTGTTGATTGTTAGTGAATGGGGGATTTCCTTGGTCAAACCCCTTGTTGGTAATTAAACCTTGAAATGAAATGAAATGAAGGAAGGAAATGATGAATGAACAAAGTACTATATTGCAACTCACTAAACCCTTGTAATAAGGTGCTGCAAATATGCTTGAAATTGCTACAATGGATGTGGTTCTTGACTCTTGCTTGAATTATGTAGATCTTGCATAAAACACTTGCTTGAATCATAAACCCTACAGCACAAATTTTAGCACAATAACAAACACGATGCAATAATCTCTTTGATATGATGCTTGATGAATTACTCTTGATCTCATAAACTTTCCTTATAATGAATAATTTAATTCTTGTTAGGATAAAATGATTGAAAGGACCTTGTATTTATACTTATATATGCTTAATATCCTGAAATTATGCCACACCAAGTCGACATATGAATTCATTAATTAGAGGAGGCTAAATACCGCCAAAATTTGAAATTAAATCCTGAAAATAACCTAAGGGTGACTAAGACACCCTAGGTAGCATCTTAGTCCTGAGGCATGAAACTCGGGGAATATACTCCAAAAAGGGGCCCATTTAAGGAACACTTGAAATCAAGGTACCAAGACCTTTGGGGGAAAAAGACCCCTAGGTGTCTTATTAGTCCTAGTCCAAAAATCAAGGACATAGCTAGAATCATTAAATTATCATTTATTGATTGATGTTTGTTGGGATTATCCACTAAAAGATATAGTTTATTAGGCTTGTGGATGAAAAATAGGACCAATTAAGAGATAAATGGGGATAAATAAAGCAAGGTGGGCCCAAACAAGTGTGAAAATGCAAAGGTATGCATTTTTCTACACTACATTTAGCCCCCACTTTAGTGAGAGGATGAGCTTGCTTCAAACTCACACTAAAGTAGCCAACCATGCAATCAAGAGGGGTTCCAATGTACAAATTCTAGTAAGATAGGATGAAAATAACCAAGAGGGTGGCCAAGCCCCCAGGATCAAGATCCTATGGAAGACCAATATAGGCACAAATGAACACACATGCAGATGATATATGAAGCCATAACTAGATCACAAACATACACCATCAAAGAAAAAATAAAAGAAAAATAAAATGCAATGGATTAAGCTTTGACTAGCTATCCAACACATTGTGGATCGAGTCTAGGCTATTTTTCCAAGAGATATTTACATGTGGAACATGCTATCCACTATGCAAACAAAATGCATGCTCACAAGGGATAGTGAAGCTAGTTGTTCACTAGGTGAGCCCTGAGAGGTCCATATCAACATCAAACCTCCATGACTATGATAAGGACAAAAAGAAAATGCATGCTCACAAGGGCTATTGAAGCTAGTTGTTCACTAGGTGAGTCCCAGGGGATCGTATCAAATCCATACCTTCATGACTTTAATAAGGTACACAATTGCACACTCACAAGGGCTAGTGAAGCTAGTTGTTCACTTCGTGAGCCCCAGGGGACCGTATCAAAACCATACCTCCATGAATTTAATAAGGTACAAAAATGAATGAGAAAGAGGGATGTTTGAAGGGATTTTTCTTAGTTCATGTGAGGTCTAAATCTTAGGGGACATTGTTCCTAATGTCTCCAAGAGAGGACCAATCAAAGGATAAAAGATTCACAACTTAGGGAATGCAGTATGTCACATCACCACTAAGAGGAATGTAATATGCTAAGATAGACCACACCCTTGAAGGACATGACTCCCAATGTCACCACAAAGAGAAAAACACATTGCATGAAGTAAGAAAATCACATCAAGAAACAAGAAAATAAAAATGAAAAAATAATGCCAAGATCATGCCAATGTATGCCCCCCACTTTAAAGAAATTGCTAAACACCATGTTGTGAGGAATTAATTTAAAGTAGAAAAACATGAGAAAGAAAAAGAAAGAGGCTTTCCCCCAAAGAAACACATAAGGGATCTATGGATTTAGGGTCAGTATCTATCTTTGCTACAATGATATTAGAGAGCTCAAAATTGTCATCATTCCCCAAATACACATAGAACTAGAAGAATGACACAAAGAGAGTGGAAACAAAATGAAAAACCTTTTGGGTCAACATGGAAGAGACATAGGTTGTCTCAACGCCTTGCACCATCCCCAAAAGGAAAACACAAGACCAAAACATAAATGAAAGGAAAAGATAAATGAAAAGGAAAAAGCTTACAACATATAGAAGAATGAAGGTACAAATAGAGGAATTCACATAGAGAAGAAACATCAAAGAAGACGGGGGATCACATTACACACATGTAATCACACAAAAAGGAAGCAAAAGGGAAAGCAAAATGACTAGTATAGCACATGTGAGTCAATGATCGAACAGCTCATCTGCATCCCAGTCTCATTCAGCATATACATAATGCAGATCACTAGCGAGAGGGACAACATCAAGTGTTGTACTAGGAGAATCATCAGGTTCAACACATGGTGAATCACTCAGTTTAGGAGGATCAACATGGTTGTTATCATCTAAGCTCATAGAAGAGGAAAATAACAAATTGAGCTCATTATGCACTTTCC
This sequence comes from Sequoia sempervirens, assembly GCA_007258455.2. Lineage (NCBI taxonomy): Eukaryota > Viridiplantae > Streptophyta > Pinopsida > Cupressales > Cupressaceae > Sequoia > Sequoia sempervirens. The sequence goes on from VDFB02063108.1 coordinate 17,473, forward strand.
CATCAATTTTAGTGGTTTCTTCATCGTCATCCAAGTTAACCAAAATATGAGGATGAATGATAATATCCATAGAAGGTGCTGATCCTTGTTGTGTTGGAGACATAGGATCTATTTGTTCTGGTCAGAGAGGAGGGTCATTGTTTATTGCTTCTATCAAGTTCATATTTTAATTTTCAATGTGTGAACCATGATCCTAATACCTACAAAACACAACAAACAAACACATTAGAAGATTGAAATGCAAGTTAGAAACATGATTCCTCAAGAAATCCATTTATCAATGCTCTAAATAGGAAAATGAAAGCAATACAATGAGAAATCAACAAAAGAGATTAAATCCTATGAAAGCAATGTAAATTCTTGATCTGTTGAGGGAGTTGGTGCCAATTTGATGTGAAAATTGGCCCTTTCCCAACTCCAATGCTAGCTTTGATGATTTGATGAAGATTGTGATCCACTTTGATGAAGATTGATGAATGCTCCAAGCTAAAATCTGCAAAAAACCTAGCTATGATTCAATGAGATGGATGAGAATTGCTAAGTATTTTAGCATGGTAACTTTGCTTAAGATGTGGATGATAAAATGCATGGTGAAGCATTCTATTTATAGAATGTTGAAATGGAAACAAAGCCAAAATAGATCAATGTGGGACAAAGATTTGGCCAATGGCAAAATGCCACTTGTCTAAATGTGATTGGATGAGGAATGAGCAAGTTTTGACAAATGTGCCAATAAATGCATTTTTTGAATTTGAATTTTGAGAAAAGACATGTAAGAGGGGGAAAGAAAATTGCATTGAATGCCACTTGGCTCAAGGCAAGGACATGTAAGAAGTAAATGCCTTGTTGGAAGGACTTGTAAGAGAGAGTAAATGACATGTTGGAAGGACATGTCATTCAAATTTTAAATTTGAAATAGAAGAATATTCCTCCAAAAGATGCTTTGTTGAGGGAAAATGAAGATTTAATAAGTCAATAAATTGATTTATTTGTGCAAGTGGGAAAAGCTAGAGGATTTTGAAGATTGGATTAGAATTAATCAAGATTTGATCAATTTAATGAGATTAGGAAGTTTATTATTTTGACTTAGATTTTTGCATTAATTTAAATCAAACAAGAGAGGAAATGATTTAAAGAGTTTAATTAAATAAACATGTTTTGATTATTTAATTAAAGAGATTGAAGTAAGATTAAATTAAATAAGATTTTAATTTATTCAATTTAATAGATAGACTTTAGAGATTTAATTAATAAAATAAAATTAATTATTTAATTAAAAGAGATGGAGAATGATTTAAGAGACTTAATTAAACACATGATTTGTTTAATTAAGAGAAGAAAACAAATGAATTTAATCAAATAAAGATATTCAATTAAATGGTTAGGTCGGGGAATGATTTAGGATGAAATGATGTCAGTAGTCAGACTTAGATGCGCAATGTCAACTTGTACATTTTGCGTGTCTACATTTTGCCCCTCTTTGAAGCAATGTACTTGTTGCATTGATTCAAAGAATGATCTTGTCATGATCAAAATCAAAAAAAATTCTGATTTTTCGGATGCCCCACTATTGCCCCAGTGAGAAGAATTGCATTGGTATATTGCCCCCTCGAGATGTTGAATGGGAATGCCAATTGCCAATCAAGATCGCGATAAAATGCGAGAGGAGTGGTTGATGTAGATGAATGGACATTCATTAGCTGTGGGTAGCTTCATGTACCAACTGGGATAGAAATGTTAGTAACGATAGAAGAATGTGATAGAAGAATGAAAGAATGAGATGATCATGCAAATGGTGATGACTACTTGCCGTGGAGTTGGGATTTTCAAAGGGCGGATTTCCTTATGTTTGATAATACACGCAGTACGATGCATCAAGGTATTGAGAACCAGGATGGCATTGTACCTAGTGTGATGGACTTTGACTCGACAAATCGGATAGGAGTATTCTTGTTCACACCTAACATACGGAACCCTGTCTAGAAAATAGTTCAGATATTTCAAATATCTCGGACCAAAACATAGGAAGGCGAGCCTTTCTATGTGGTCCACAAGAAACTTAAAACACCCTTGCTATAGACTAAACAAAAGCACGCATGACCAAGGTTATATTACAAAGATATCCAACAAGCACAGCAGACAAAAGATAATGATCGTTGCCCCATTCCTATCTCTCTAAATCCTTCGTTTGGACATCATCGAGAGGTCCTTGGAATGAGCACAATGAGATAAATCAAACAAGATAAAGTAAGTGAGCAAACAAACTAATGTTCTTCGTACCGTTAGCCAAGAGAAATGATGTTTCGAAAGATGGAGCGAAACTGTGCCAAAATGGTGTTGTACCTAGTGTGATGGACTTTATTTCGACAAATCGGATAGGAGTATTCTTGTTCACACCTGACATACGGAACCCTATCTAGAAAATAGTTCAAATATTTCAAATATCTCAGACCAAAACATAGGAAGGCGAGCCTTTCTATGTGGTCAACAAGAAACTTAAAACACCCTCGCTATAGACTAAACAAAAGCACGCATGACCAAGGTTATATTACAAAGATATCCAACAAGAACAGCAGACAAAAGATAATGATCGTTGCCCCATTCCTATCTCTCTAAATCCTTCATTCAGACATCATCGAGAGGTCCTTGGAATGAGCACAATGAGATAAATCAAACAAGATAAAGTAAGTGAGCAAACAAACTAATGTTCTTCGTACCGTTAGCCGAGAGAAACGATGTTGCAAAAGATGGGAGCCGAAACTTATTGCCAAAAGATAATGTCCATTGTCGGAACGGATCCTAGGACATGTTAATGACACGTCGTTTTGTTTACCCAAAGTGGTTGGTTTGATAAAAGTTCCCATTGTCGGAACGGATCCTAGGAAATGCTTTTATCAAATGATGATGAAATTGATTTATGATTTATATGCCATTGATAAGAAAAGAGTTGACCAACTTGCTTGCTGACTGACTTATACTTGAGATTTTGACAGTTTAGGTTTTCACATTTGACTGCTAGACTTGTTTCCGACTATTTTACCAAAGGTTGAGGGTGATGAAGATTTATTATGGATGATTGATTATCATGAGTGTAAGCGAGATGAGAGGGATGGATGGATGTTTTTTGATCTTTTTGAAGTGTTTTGAGGCTATTTTTTTTGGTATTTTCAAGATTTTGTGAATGTTTTGATTTTGAAGTTTTATAATTTTTTAGGTGTTTTCGAGAGATTTGACCAAAGAGACTAACCTAAAGACTATCCTAGGGTCTCGAGGGCTGATCTGACAGAATTAGCCTTGCCCTCGTTATACCGCGTAGAGACCCGTAGTTATTTGTAACTTAATGATTTACAAATGAAAGATATACATGATGAAATGTCGGTTTTATTATAGCGGACTCCTATAGGACTAACCCTAAATGTCTCGAGGATAATCAAGATCAGCGCACTACGTTGAAGCTCCCGAGAGATATTAGTTCACGACAAAGGCGACTCTGTTTTTGAATTTTTAGTGACTTTGACTTGTTTTGGATTTTGATATGTTTGAATGTTTTGGATTTTGATTTTACATTTATTTTTGGATTTTCTGATTTTTACGATGTTTTGGATTTTTGATGTTTTGATGTTTTGGATTTTCTAATTTTCTGATGTTTTGGATATGGATAATTGTGACAATATTAGTGCTTTGTTTTGGGATTTTTGTTGAAAACCAAGCTAAGGTTGTTTGATCAGAATCAATGGATTGATGATGATGATAACATTGTTGAGGATACACAACAATGCAATGATAGTGTTAAGAAACACAATGATCGGAAAGGATATCCCAAGATTATGGATTGATTGGATTCGATTGATCAAATTTGTTGATGATAACATTATTGAGGATGCACAATAATGCTAGGATAGTGTTACGCAACACAAGGATATCCTGCTAATTTCTTGATTGGATTTGATTAATCATGATTAATGAAGCTTGATTTGGAACAAAAGTTGTTTCAAATGATTGGATGTGATGTTTGAGGTGCAAATTAGATGCGATTGATAGTGATTATTTGGATTGATGTTTGATGTTTGATGAAGCTTGATAAGGAATATGTTCTCGTCAAAATATGCCATGGGCTAGTGATTTGGATTTTGCTCACAAGTGCTTGACCAATTTGGTTTTTTGTTTGCCAATGTTTGAATCGCCACATAAGTTGGAGGATATAGACCAAGATTTATTCTTGAAGCAAGATGTACATATTTTCCCCCAGTGTCTAGCAATAGACGGAATGTGATGGATGGATGCTCAGATAAGTGTATGGCTGGATGGATATGGTAAGCATGCAAAAGGATTCTAAGGATTATCTTGCGATAAGATAAGGTGTTTAGATAAAGAATGCTCATTGGATAATGCTTCATGGCTCAGATAACATTGGGTAGGATAGGATCAATGAAAAAGACCCATGTCAAGATGTTTACCGTAAGCAAGCGTAAAGTGTGCCCCAAAATTTCATCAAGATCAAGATAACTCGGATGATGTATGTGGATGGATGAAAATAGATTGGATCAATGGTTTATGGATCATTAGTTTATTATGGATGAGATGAGATTCTTTTCCACCTAAAATGGTGCAAGTAGGCGGCTCAATTCTACTCATGGCCTATTTTCCTGGAGTTTTCATCCTTGGTCTTGCCCAAAGCATGCCTCGGTGGTTTCACTAGAGGACATTTTTACATTTTCAATCCCTCTTTCGATTTTTTTTTTTTTTTGGATTTTTTATTTTTGTATTTTTTGAAAGGTTTAAGCTCATGCTGAATCACAAGGTGTTGTTTATCTAGGTACTTGCTTCATAGTAATGCCATGATATCCTTCTCGAAGTTGCTGCTAAGTGTACATGCACTTGAATGCAACTTTGGGATTCTTGATTTGCTTTATTGATACCGGGGTTAACTTTATCTCTGTGCGTACATCGCGATAAAGTGCCTTTTGAATCCTTATGATGAAGGGTCGTTGCCAATAAATGGTCAATGTGAGAATTGGATATCATGCATGGGGGTGTGGATGGAGTGTGTTTAGGAATAGAAGTGGATTGGTTGGCAGTTTGGAATCTTTAACTCTCCAAACTTGGGGAGATGAGCAATGATGGGTGGATACAAAAGTGTACGTGGAATTAGGACCAACTGCTTGATATACTTTGTACATTGCTTAAGAAACATGTTGTTTCCTTTGTGGACATCTTGATGGATACTTTTTCCCTTTTACTTTGCCCCATAGTTTCTTGTTGATGGAGTTTGGTAGGGATGATCATTCTTTGTATTCTTTGGTATCCATTTGTATTTTATTTGTCCGACATGCTTTGCTTCTTTTGTTTTGATAGCGTTCTTCGTACTTTGATTCAAATATTTCCTTTGATGTTGGTCCCAATTCATGGATGGGGTGATGGGTGGATGAAGATTCGTGACGTGACTGGTTGTAGTATTGGCATTGATTTTACCATAAGGATCCTTCTTGCTCCCTATGTTGACGTTTGCTTGAGACATAGTTGCCCCCAGTATTGTGTTAGTAGTACCTTCCTACTTTGATTTTTCCTATTCTAAGAACTCTTGTTCAGAATGCATTCTCTGATCAATGATCACTGTAGATGCTGTCATTTCCATTTATTGCTCTGCTAATTCTGGAATATACTATTTTTTCTGATTTGCTTCCTTGAGTGGATAATGTTTGATATCTTTATTCATGATGTCCTCGGTCTGGATTTGGGATATATTTGATCCTGATGTTTACAACTGAGTTTGACTATAGGAATTAATAATCTGCTCTTTTTGTGTAACAAAATCTTGTTCTAGATGAAGAGCATCTGCGTGTCCACCCATAGAAATCATCTCATGGGTAAATGGAGGAGTATGTGTTACATGGATATGATCATCTTGCATAGTCAGGAGAGTGTCCATTAGACTATTGTAGTATCTTGACGATACAAATTCTTGATCTTGAATGATTTCAAAGTTACTTTTGAAATGCTTTGGATCAAGTTCTTGACATGGGGTAGCTTCAAAGGATGGATTTCTTATAGAGGTTTCTTGGATGTCATCATTAGACATGGTAAATGGTTCAATATCTTCAAGTATTGATTTTAGGGTTCCTTCAGTATCTGTAACCATGAGGTCAAAGGATGTCAACATGTCTTGGAAAGGACCATTGCTAGACCTTGGAGAAATATTTTGATCATGCTCTTGAGATATGTCCTCTAACTCATAAGGAAATGTAGAGACATTTTAATATGATCATTGGTTGATGGATCATGCATGAAGGTGTTTTGGGGTGTTTGAATCATTGGTTGGATGGATGGGTTGTTTGGTGCATTGTTTGATGGTATCGATATGTTATGGCGGGCGAAGTAGGCTTCTACTTTCTTTTGTATGAACAACGCTTGTTGTTCATTTTGTTATTGTTGCGCTAGGATTTGTGCTTGTTGTTGTGTGCTTGCTATTGTTTCCACAATGCTCATTGTTGGGCACTGCTAGTTTGTTGCTTCTTGCTGCTCTTGTTGTTCTAGCAGCTTGCTGATATGGTTGTTGGAGCTGCTTGTTGTTGTGCAAAGTGCTAATAGCGTACTTTAATTTCGTGCTTGGGAATCTTGGGCATCTTTTGCAGCAGGCAGCTTGTGTGGCTTATTGCAGCTTAATGCGACAGGTGGCTTGTGTGGCTTCGTTGTTGTTGCAACAAAGTGAATTGCAGAACACAGAGGAAACATAGGACTCCTGAAGTCTAGAAGGAGGTTTAAATTTTTTTGTGCTATCATAAGGTCATGTTGACCATTTTTTTAGGTGCTTAGGGTTGTTTTTAATCTTTGGGAAAGAATTTGACAAGTGCTAAGTAGTTTTACAACATCATAGTGCTAAGTTGGTAAAAGTTGTCAAATGTTTGAAAACACAATGGGTTTTATAAATTGCACCATTAGGTCATCTATGGGCTCGATCCAAGCATCTAAAATTGTTTTGAAGAAATATTTAAGGCATGCTTCGACCATGAGATAGGGTTGGAGGCATTTTGTTAGAGTGACATTTTTGAAAAGCTGAAGGAAACGACGTTTTGAAGGACAGTTTCCTGTGTTTTGCATTTAGATTGAGCTTTAATGGAGTGACTCTATTGTTTTTATGGTTGTAGTATGTAGTATTAACATTGAACAAGCTTAGTGTGCTAAATTTTTTTTTTTGTAAATCATATTCATCTTGTATTTGTAAATATTTATGTTTCCTATGTTTTCTGGCCTGTAACAGGCAGTTTTCAAAGAATGGAGCCCTAGAGCACCTTCCCACCGTAAAAATTGTATGACCCTTTGGGAATAGTGTCTAGGATCCCTTAGTGTAAATATGGTAGTTAGTAGAGCTTGTGGCAGTGCAGGAGACACTAGAAAAGCTTTGCCCTAGGCAAGCCAGTGTAGGTCTGGTTGGGGCAGACTTGGAGAAAAAGTCAAATAACTTGCAGGGGAAATGAGATATTGGAGAGATTATTTTTGGAGAATTTAGTGAGAGGTCTTGAATATGCATGGTGGTCAGGAATAGGGTTTATAATTTCATTTAGTAGGAGAACTTTTTGACAGTCTATAAAGAGCTTTGAGCAGCTCAAAACCCTAGGGTTCTTGACCATTTTTGTATATGGAAAGAGTACGGCCTATACAGGGCTAAACCCTAAAAATATTTGAGGCATAGGAATGAGAAATTCAAACTCTAAAAAAAGAACCTAATTCCTTTGGTGGGTTTATAAGAGAAAAACATTTTACCTCTGTTCAGAGGCCTAATTGGGGGCTCAAGGCTTGTAGCCTTTTTGAACCCTAAGAAGGGATTAATGGAAGTGATGGTTAAAGGGAGTCTTGAGGAAGTAAAAGAACCATAGATAGAGTCCCTTGAAGATTTTTAAATGTGTTACACCCCTGCAAGTTATCAAGTTGAAGGTGGAGTGAATTTGGTCTTTAAGGCAGAGTAAGGGCCAATGGAGAATGTGTAGCAGCACCAAGGTTGGCTTGGTAGAAGGGAAGCTTGTTGATAGAAGAGGGGTTGGGAAGATAAACTAGGGGCACCTAGTATAGAGTAGGGGCCTATAGGTTAGGTTGGTGAAGCAGAACACCAAGGAGGTCTTACAAGGAAAGGCCCAGAGCAGGAATCAGTGACTGATTCCTCCAACCCCATTTTCTATCAGATTGGTATCAGAGCTAGAAAAAGATTTGGGAAGAATCTTAGTTGTTAGAAGTTGAGTCAAGTGAATCTCCCATCATGGTGACAAATGCACAATTAGCCAAGATGGTTGAAGGACAAGAGGAGGACAACAAGTTGTTAAAAGAAAGAATAGAGCAACTTGAGAAAGCATTGATCAATGTGAAGTTGGAAGGAAAGGTACCAAAGGAAGAAGAGGTTGAAAAGGAAGACAAGGTCCTTGAACCTAAACCTATTTTGGAGGAGGAGACTTTCTTGAAGGCATTGAAGGCGTTGAGTGGAAAAGGACTTGAGGGCATACCACTGTTTAGTGGAAAAATGGAACCTGATTTGGTCATGGATTGGATAGAAGGCATGGAGAATCATTTTGAGTGTGATGGAATCACTGAAGCACAGAAGGTGAAGGTTGCTAAGTCAAGATTGAGAGGATCAACTTTGACATGGTGGAAGTTTATTTAGACAGAAAGGGAAAAAGAAGGCAAACAACCCATATCAACTTGGAAAGGAATGGTTGCTAAGGTGAAGGAAGCCTACATGCCAGATGACTATGAGATTCAATTACACAAGAAGAGGAAAAGTCTAAGGCAGAAAGACCAAGATGTAAACACTTACACTGAGGAGTTTCAAAAACTTTTCTTGAGATCTAATGTGACAGAGGATGAGAGTCTCAATGTGGCTAGGTATCTTAATGGCTTGAAA
>VDFB02063109.1:0-28827 GCA_007258455.2 Sequoia sempervirens
TGAGGTGTTCTTTCATATGGATTCCTCTTTCTCTTAAATTTTTATAAAATATACTAAAATAATATTGAACAAACTCTGATGAGTGTAACCGGTTGTCACTCAAATAAAATGATACTCCCTCAAAACTTTTCTTGATTCCTCAGTGCTATTATCTGCATGTCTATAAACAATATGGACAAACATAGCTACTTGCACTGAATTATATATTGAGATTGAATTTCCTCTTGCGGAGCGAGAGTATAATTCTTCGCAAAATCAACCATTGAAAGTATAGTACCAATTGGAAATGTGTTTCTACATGCGCGAAATTGGCCATCAAGCCATTGAGCATGTTCAAAGTGCATGACATATTTTGGTACAATTTTATTATTAAATTCACTCATAAATGCATGCACACTAACTTTTTCTGTAACTAAATCACAACGCTTTCCTATTTTTCCATCTTTTAAAGAATACTGAACATTCCTAAATCTTTTGACATCTACTAATTGTTGTCCAAAATCATGATCAACACTTTCATGCAAACAAATTCTTAAAAGTGAAAGATTTCCAAAGTTAATGCATTGTCTAGAAATACAAGAACTTAAATAAAATAATTTATCATTAGATTTTTCACAAAAAAAACTTGAAATAAACTCTTTTATTGCTTCAGGTGGCATATCAATACCACAATTTTGTCTAATCATGTTAGTATGCAAGGTACAATGTATATATCGAAAAACAACATAAAAATAACGAAATTGAACATGTATTTTACAACAACAAGATATTCGTTGTTTATTAATTTTTACATACCAGGGTTTACATTTTTCAAAAGACCTTTGACTTATTTCAATATTACCAGGTAACACTGAATCGCTACAATTTTTTCTATAAAATTCAGTTTGTGTTGTATCTAATAGGTGTTTTGGGTGAGGATCGCGAACTTTGGACCCCACCCTTAATTTTAAAACATCTCTAGAATTAGATGAAACCCTAGTATTATCATGCCAATATTTTTCGATCAAAGATTTAATTTCAACATTCAATTTTATATTAGACCTCGGTAGTCGTCCACTGAAACTCCAACATTGATTGATAGGATCATTTTCTATACTTTCTCTTCTTTTTGCCACTCTTAGTAATGTTTTAGGATGCATTTTTAAAACTTCACTAATATTGCTTACCATTCTTTTATTCAAAGTTGTTTTATTAACTATAGCAATAGTTATAGCTCTTCTTGTTGTGTTTTTATCTTTAGATTGACTATTTTTCCCAATAAATTGAATGGCATTAGCAACAGTAGACATAGCATGTTTTAATGATTGATCTTTTCTTTTTGGTTTAACATAAAAGCCTAACCTATTTTCATTTTCATCTTCATCTTCATCTTCATTTTCATCTTCATCTTCATTTTCATTTTCATTTTCATCTTCATTTTCATCTTCATTTTCATTTTCATTTTCATTTTCATTTTCATTTTCATTTTCATTTTCATTTTCACCTTCATTTTCATTTTCATTTTCATTTTTATTTAAAATATAGGTAAGAAAATGATCATTTTGATTTTCACTTGCAACAAAAGATTTTTCTTTTTCATTTTCAACAAATTCTATAAAAGGTTCATCTCTCTGAATATAGTCAATGCCAACATCATTAAGTCCAGCATCTTGTAAAACTTCTACATACAAATTTACCATTTCACTAACATGTAGATTTGAAGACGTACCTGGATTTGTGCATATTGAAACATTCTCCATAGCATTCAAAGAGGGATTTGAAGACATAGTAGGACTTGTTTGTATAATCATATTCTTCTCCAAATCGACTCCTTGCAAATTAACTTCATCTACAACCATGGTATCCTCAATGTTTTCATCTTCAATAGTTGTTGAATTGGTTGCTCCACCATCATTCATTGATTTCATTCTCATTCTTCTTTCTCTTTGTCTTTGTCTCTCTTTTTCCCTATTTGCTTCAACTTCTTGAGGAGTCAATGTCTTCCTTCTTTTATTACGAGTTTTATCTCCCATGATTATAAAATTCTCAAGCACAAATGAATGTTAATAGTGAAATTCTTCAAAATATTCAATCCAAATTGGAAGTTGAATACCTATTAAGACAAAATTCTTCCTCTTGTGTTCGTTAAAACAAGTAAAAAACTATCGCAATTCCACTTTAAAAATTAAGTTCTGACCTGTAAATACAATTTAGCTTATGAAAAATCATTCATTTTTAGTGCTCTCAACCGTACATGCAAGTTGTAGACTTCAGAAAATTTGTGCATAGTGAATTTAAATCATATAAACAGGATCCCGTTAATGACATGGGATCTCGCTTCAAATGAATCGAGATCTCGATTATAAAATGAGATCCCATTTATGCATAAGCAGGATCCCATTTCATAATCAGGATCCCGTTCACCAACTTCGAACGTCGGAGCCGTTGCTTAGTGAACGGGATCCCGTTATGCTGACAACAGTTGGAATGTGGTTCAAACATAATGGGGTCCCAATTAGTAAATGGGATCTCGTTTATGAATAAATGGGATCCCGTTTTATAAGCGGGATCCCATTTTTTAAAAATTTGAATTGCCTTTTGCATTGTGGTCGAGTTTTTGCTTAGGTTTTTGGTTCGGGAAAAGCATTGGAAGTCCGAACCTCAACCTTCAACCTGGTTTGACCAGCAAGTTGAAGGTCCTAACAATGTCAAAGAAAAATACTAACTTTGGACATATGGCTGACGACCTTTTTTGCAAAATTTTCTGACGAAATTAAAACCCATTTTAGATGAAACAATGTAGAATCTAAATATGTAATTTGTTTTGCAATTGGATTATTTTTTCTATTTTTCAATTAATTTCTAATAAAATTGGTCCATAAACTTTCAATATCAGAGTTTTTTACTATTTTAATAACTTTTGATCAACATAACATTTTGACAAACGGATTGCACGAGAACAAACTTCAGACAATTCTTTTCAATTTTTTAAAAAACTTAAAAAATGATAAGTTTAGGTCATCTTATGCATGTCGTACACGACGATTTTTCAAAATGACAAATCTGCCTAATAAAATTTAACAAAAAAAAAAAATTCAATAAAAAAATACAAAAAAATATCAAGAACAAGCTTCAGTGAGTCATAAAACTTATCCCAAAAGGATTTAGAAAAATATGATAATTTAAGTCAAAATATGGATGTTGTACACGTGCATGGTATGGTAAAAAAAAATGACTTTTAAACATTGATTTTTAGAAATTCCTATTAAAACTCAATTTGTACAATCTGGGTATTGAAATAAATTACATATTTGGAAACTAGACTCCGAGAACTACATTTTATGATTAGTGACTTTTTTAAAGATTTCATTTCTAAGTGCTTCAAATTTTAAGGTCAAATGTGTCAAATGCTGAAAATCAGATAAAACACTCAACTTCTTGCACACACCCATTTGGTATCAGAGCTAATGGTTGGTTAGGGTTTGGGATGCCTTTCTCTTAAAAGTTTGAAGGTTTTTTGGTTGTAGTGGGAGCTTTTACTATTGTTCTATTCCAAATTTGTAAAAGAAGTGTGTTACAATGAGTTTTACTTCTCTTCTAGAAATTGAAAGATTCAATGGATCTAGTTATGAGATGTGAAAACTAAAAATGGAGGATCTCCTTGAAGAGAGAGATTAGTGGTTAGTTGTTTGTAATGAGACAAAGCCATCCACAACCATGTCAGATGAGGATTGGGCTAATCTTGATAAGAAGGAAAGAGGGACCATAAGGCTATGTCTTGCTAATGTTGTTCTCTTGAATGTTTTAGTTGAAGCTACTGCATATAAATTGTGGAAGAGGATAGGTAATATCTATCAAACCAAAAGTCTTACTAATAAGTTGTATTCTTTAAAGATGAAAGATGGTGATTCTATTGCACACCAATTAAATGCTTTCAATTTGATTCTAAGTCAAATAACATCTATAGATGTAAAGCTAGAAGATGAAGATAAATACATTTTGTTACTTTGTTCTTTACCAAAGTCTTGGGAAAATCTAATTGTTGCTATCAGTGGTAGTGGTGCAGATCTTAAGATGGACACTATAATTCCTAATCACCTATTAGAGGAGATGAGGATGAAGTCTAAAATGGGACCCCAAGATGCCTTGTTTGTAAGAGGTAGGCCTAAGGAAAAGGAACCTAAGGGAGACAAGAAAGGAAAGTGTAAGTCCAAAGGATGGTCTAAAACCCCTGGTAAGAGTAAGGTAAAGTGTTGGAACTGTGGGAAATTGGGACATGTAAAGAAGGATTGTAAGAACAAGAAAAAGAGTTATGATGCTTCTATAGAGAAATCCTCAGATGACGATAATGATGCATTGGTCATTTCATGTAAAACTATTAGTGATGACTCTTGGCTTATTGATTCAAGATGCTCCTATCATATGACTCCTAACAAGGAGTGGTTCACTAAGTATGATGCATATGATGGAGGGAATGTCTTCTTAGGAGATAATAGCACAACAAAGATTGTGGGCAAAGGAGAGGTAAAGTTGTGTTTCAGTGATGGTAGGGTAAAGACCCTTAATGATGTTTTACATATTTGGAGACTTGCTAGAAATCTACTTTCTATATCTAAGCTCAATGATTCTGGAATGCATGTGACATTTGAAAAAGGTGGTTGCAGATTGGTGAAAGGGAATATGGTGGTTGCTAAAGGATCTCAAATTGGGACTTTGTTTAAGCTTAATACCTCCAATTTGAATAAATCAACCAATGTAACTAAAGCTGAAAATACATGTATGTTGTGGCACCATAGATTGGGCCACATTGGTGAAAAAGGTCTTAAGACAATTCTTAATAAGAAATTGGTTGACGGTATTCCTGATTATAATATTAGACAAAATGATTTTTGTGAGCATTATGTGTTTGGAAAGCAATCTAGATCTTCATTTCCTAATGGAACAAATAAAGCTAAAATATTATTAGAGATTATTCATTTAGATGTTATGGGTCCTATGGATATTGATGGGTATGTGCAAGATCATGATGGGCCAAAAAGTGGCGATATGATGGGTATGTGTAGGGTATATGGATGACGACTTTTTTTTTACCTAAAATTGATGAAACAAAAAGGGTTTTTAAAGAAGATTCTCATCTTTCCACCAATATAAAGTATGCTTTACATTGAATTTAATAAATAATTTTTATTCATTTTCTATTTGAATTACGACTAAAGTACGATTGATAGGCCGATTGAAAACATCATCTATAGCTTTCAAATGATATCACATTTTTGAATCAAAACATGTGTATATTCTATGCTTTGCATAATATAAGATTAAAAAGAAAAAATGAATTTCATGAAGTTTTGACCAAGTTAAGGTGGTCGACATAATTTTTATATTTTTAAAAGTTGTAATAAAAATTTCATAATTAATTATTTACTTGGAAAAAATTACAAAAAAATATGCATCACATCGACACATGAGTCCTCTACTTATATCTAAAATATTAAAAATAATATTATCATTTTATTGTGGTTAGGGTGGTCGAAAGACACCTACTTCTTATTTTTTCACCGAAATTTAAGTACTAATGCATTGAAATTTCAAATTTTCACCAAATAGATTTTTTTTAAAAAAAAAGCCTAGTAGTTTAGAAACTACATTCAATTTTCTACAGATTCTATTCTTACATATTTTTGAAATAATATAGATAACTTATTCAAATTTTTACATCAAGTTGCCTAACTCCGATTTTTCTGAATTTTTCACCACTTAAGGGCCTATTTTTTCCATGATGATCCTGCACATACCCTGAATCTATTAGAAAATCTAGATATTGTGTCACATTTATTGATGATGTCTCAAGATACACTTGGATCTATTTTATGCATAAAAAATCTAATGCATGTTCAATAAGTTTAAAGAATTTAAGGCTTTAGTTGAGAAACAATCACATCATAGGATAAAAGTGTTGAGATCAGATAATGGTGGTGAATATTGTTCTAAGGAATCTGATGATTATTGTAAGCATGTAAGAATTGCGAGACAAAAAACTACTCCATATACACCTCAACAAAATGGAGTAGCGGAAAGGATGAACCAAACCTTAATGGAAAGAGCTAGGAGTACATTAAGCAATGCTAAGCTAGATCGGTGCCTTTGGTTCGAGGTTGTAAGTACTTCTTGTTATTTAAACAATAGATCTCCTAGTTCATCTATTGAAGATAAAACCCCTTATGAAATGTGGTTAGGTAGGAAACCTAGTGTTGCACATTTAAGGATCTTTGGTTGTGAGGACTTAGTTCATGTGCCAAAAGAAAAGTGGTCTAAGTTGGATCCAAAAGCTTAGAAAAGCATATTCATAGGTTATGGTGAAAATGTAAAAGGTTACAAGCTTTGGAACCCTCTAACTTGAAAAATTAGTTTATCTAGAGATGTGATTTTTAGGGAATTTAGATCTTATATAGGAGAAGAACAACCAAAGGAGAAGGATACTTCTCAAACAATGCATTTTGAGATAAATACTGAGAAGCATGGAGATGCACATGTTGAAGAACAATTGGATGGATTGGATGAGGAGAGTTCACAAAATTTTGAGATAGATGCTCATGATGAGCATATTGAGGAACAAGAAGAACTTTCTTTGAGAAGATCCACAAGACAATGAAATCATGTTGATAGGTATATCCCACTTGATTTTTGTTGTATATTTTCTTTGATGAGTACTAATGATGAACCTAGATCTTATAGGGAAGCTTTTTCTTCAGATGAGAACAAGCTTTGGTCACAAGCTATGCATGAGGAAATGGTTTCGTTGGATACTTGTGACACATGGGATCTTGAGAGTTTTCCCAAAGGAAGAAAGGCCATTGGCTGTAAATGGAACTTTAAAAAGAAAATTGGAGCAAATGTTAATCTCGAAAGGTACAAGGCTAGATTAGTAGCCAAGGGCTACTCCCAAAGAGAGGGAGTTGACTTTAATGAAATCTTCTCTCCTTTTGCTAAATTAACTTCTATTAGATTCTTTTTATCTATTGTTGTTGCTTATGATTTTGAGATAGAGCGAATGGATGTGAAAACTGCTTTCTTACATGGGGATCTTGATGAGGAAGGCAATCTGATGGTTTTGTTATAAATGGAAAAAAATTATTGGTTTGTAGGTTAAAGAGATCTTCATATGGATTGAAACAGTCACCTAGAATGTGGTATCAGAAGTTTGATGCTTTTGCATTGAAAATTGGTTATGTTAGGAGTGAAGAAGATCGTTGTGTTTACATAAAATTTATTGATGATAAGATTTTAATTATTATCTTGTATGTTGATGACATGTTTATTGGTAACAACAAGGTAACAATCAAAGAATTGAAAGGACAACTCTCTAGCACATTTGAGATGAAAGATCTAGGGGCTACAAAATATATCCTTGGTATGGAGATCAACAAAGATAGAGGTAATAGAAAGCTTTGCTTAAGTCAAAGAAACTATGTTGATACTATTTTGAAATGGTTTAACATGCATGACAGTAAACCAATTAATATTCCTTTACCAATTGGCATAAATTTAAGTTTAGACATGGGTCCTAAATTTGATTTTGATCATGAGAAAATTTCTAAAATTCCATATGCTAGTGCAATTGGAAGTTTGATGTATGCAATTGTCTATACAAGACTAGATATAGCCCAGGGTAAAAGCACAATAGTGTGTCACACTTTTGGCCAAATAAATGGTTCTAATCGAACAATTTTCGGTTGGAAGACATTAGGCCAAGTCACTTTCAACCGAAACCTTGTGGCACCGATGTGGCAGGCACATTTTCGGCTGAGAGGGTTTCGGTCAAAACCCTCTCGGGCGAATACGGCTAGCCAAAAACATGGAAAAACTGAGCGTATGAGGTATTTATGGTTGGAAATATCAAGACATTTTCGGCCGAGAGAGTTTCGGCCGAAACCCTCTCGACCGAGAATGTCTAGTTGGCATCCTACATGGCAACCAACTCATTATTTTTCAGAATTTTCTGAAACATTCAACTTTAGCAGAGTATTTCTCTAGTCAGAATGATCTTTTTGAAAAAAAAAATACCCTTTTGTAGAGCTCAAAGTGAAGAATCCAAATATATAATTTTTTTAATATTTTGATTAGTTTTAATATATTTTATTTTTAAAATAATGCAAGTAGGTTTTAGAAAAAAAAAAAAAAAAAAAAAAGATAGTAAAAATTATTAAAAAAAATTAAATCTTATATGGGGCACAAGAGGAGAGAGTCTTCTTCAAAAGGGTATATTTTTTTTTTGAAAATGATTAAAAAATTTGAAAATAGTTGACAGTCCATGAAAACTATCAAATTCTGACATGTTTGACTTTAAAACGTTATTACGAGAAAAATATACATCCAAATTTTTTATTTATTTTTCCATGCACAAGATATTGAAGTTACCTATTTGGAGAAAACAAAAATAGGGAGAAATGAAGTTTTTTTCAATTTGTTTCTTGACGATCCGTGAAGTCACTCTTTTCTGAAATTTTCAGCATTCCAAAATTTGTCCTTAAATTGATAAAAACATAATGAAAACAATTTATTTTTTTAAATTTAAAAATTACAGGAATAAACTACATCAAAAGTTTTACATTTCATTAGTTTACACCATTTTGAAATTCAAAACATAAAGACCACTTTTATGTGGTCGAAGTTCAATTTTTTTTTTTTGTTGGTCGATTCCTTTATAAAGTGTGACACTGGGTTGTGCTTTTACCCCCCAACCAGTGGGAGTTCTAAGTAGGTTTATGTCTAACCCTGGTAAAGAACATTGGACTTATGTTAAGAGGGTGTTTAGATTTTTACGAGGTACTTATAATTACTGTTTGGTTTATCATGGTGCTAATGATATTCATATTATGCACAGATCATTAGACATACATGGTTTTGTTGATTCAGATTGGGTAGGAGACCTGGATAGTCAGAGGTTGACAAGTGGCTATGTGTTTACTTTGTTTGGAGCTACGGTTAGTTGGATGAGTAAGAGACAACCCACAGTTGCTTTGTCTACCACAAAAGCAGATTACATGGTTGCTACACATGCCTCTAAAGAGGTAGTTTGGTTACAGAGACTTGGGAAAGGTATTGGTTTTAATTGCAAGAAAATTAGACTTGAATGTGATAGTCAAAGTGCTATTTGTTTAGCCAACAATCAGGACTATGTATCATGCTCGTACTAAGCATGTTGATGTTCACTATCACTTTGTGCTAGAAATAGTTGAGAGTGGGAAGGTATTGATTGAGAAAGTTGACACTTTGATCAATGCTACAGATTATCTTACGAAACTAGTTCCTATAGATAAGTTCTCTTGGTGTAGGAAGGCCATTGGCCTTGAGTCTTGTACTTGATTTATAATTTAATGATTCCTTGTTTAGAATAATTGCAATGTATAATGTCAAGTGGGAGAATGTTGGGAATAGGATGCCATTTAATTGCAATCCTAAACATATTTCATGTATCTCATAAGTCCTTGGAAAGTGTTCCCCAACACTAGGATTAGAAAGAGATTAAATTCGAATGAAATGAACATGTAAATTGACATTTGTGATTATTCCTAATGATAGGAACATGTGGGGAAGTCCAAGAAGAGCTCCTACAAGATAGGAGCACATGGGGCACCCACATGGAAGGTGGAACCCACCTTGCTTCAGTTAACTATTTGGAGGTTTGATAACACTTTAGTAATGCATGTTTTGATCCTACAAATTAGGGATTGATATTTACATGAGTGGACTGGCACTATCAATTCAGTATTAGTTCAATATCAGTTTAGTTTTAGTTCAGTTCAAATATATGGTTCAGTTATCTTTAGTCGCATGTAGTTATTTTGAGTTGAATGCTAGTTGAATTGAGTTGACTTGAGTTGCATGACTAATGAATTCAGTTGCATGACAAATAATAGGTGGGTACTTTTAGTTAAGTGGGGATGATCAATCATGCATAATTTTTGCATGAATTGGTGGAGAGATATGTTTTAGTTAACTAAGATTGACTTGGGACCACCTTGGGCACCCAAGTTGGCATCTTTCAGTTAACACCTTTTGCATGAGAAGATAATTACAAGGCTTAGTCAAGTGGGCCCATTCTTGGGTACCAACTTTGAGGTGAAGTTGCAAGATATTTTCTTGACCAAAGTTTAGTTAAGTGTTCATTTTGGGGCAACTAAATTGAGGAAGACTTTGGTTTGACTTCAAATTACATTGTGGAACTCTACTTGCCCAATCTAGGCATAGAGTTTTGTGAGGAGCTTTATGCTCTTGTATTTTACAACTCTTATGAGTTTATATGCTCATTTATTTTCTATTAATTACAACAAGTGTATGAGAGTTGATGAGAGTTTATTGTTGGTTGTGAAGAAGGATTGTTGAAGGCAAGGAAGTATATCAGTCAAGGATTGATATAGTATTATTGTAATCTTATTCTAAGGTTAAATAATACAAGCACTATTGATTCTGGTGGAGTTTTTTCCCGAAAGGGTTTCTCCACTTATATGTTGTGTCATTTTTATCTTGTCTCATTCTTCTACAATCTTCTGTCTCTTTCTACAATTGGTAAAATTGATCTAAACAAGATTAATCATACACAAAGAATTGTGACAAAGAACACTTAATTAAATCTACAGTCTCATAGTTTTATAAGTTTTAAGCTACAATATTACCTTCATTTTCAACAGTTGCAGGGCATTTATCATTTTTCTATCTTAAAGTAATTGCTCACAACATGGTTTTTAGTAGTTTCTTTAAGGTGGGGACATACATTGGCATTATTTGCTTCACTTTGTTTACATACATTTGACCTAGTGGTGCATTGACATTGACATTTTTGCTTCACTTCGTTCACATACATTGAACTTAGTGTTGTTTTGGCATAGAATTTTGATAATTTTGTAGCACCTTATTAGAGTTATCAGGGAGCATAACTCTTGATATGGTTGATATGGGTACACACCTAGTGAAAAGAAGTCCTCACTAGACCTAATGTTTTTCTCATTTTTCTACCTTGTCTTGGGGGATCACCTAGTGAATATCACACTTCACTAGTCTGTGTTTCCTTCCTATTTATGATTCACCTATAAAATATCATGCTTTTCTATTGTGTGAGTCATGAACACCTTTGGTATTGATTCTAGCATAACACAACTTGCTAGCTCATGATTATCTATACCTTCCTTTTTTCATTTCATGTTGACATTGTATGTTTGTGTATGTTGTTTTGTTGCATATCATACATATGTGTACATTCCTTTGTGCTTATGTTTATTTTCCATGATATCTTGGATATTGGGGGCTTCTGCACTCCCCCTAGATCCTTAGTCATCCCATCTCTTCAACATTCAGATTATTAAACCCCTTGACATATTTTCTACTTTAGTGTGAGTTTGAGCATAAGTTCATACCCTCACTAAAGTGGGGGCTAAATGTACTATCGTAAATTGTCACCCTTAACAATTTCAACTTATGTTTTGTCTCCCTTAAATGATTGGACCTAATTGAGTATTTACTTTCCTAAATTATGCATTTTATGGCCCATTTTTAACAATTATCAATGAATTGCAAGTGGGAAACAATTGCATTTATCTAATACCTTTCTCTCGACACTAAAAGTCATGGAAAATAGGGTTAGGACGTGCTCATTCCCTAGGTGTGATTCTCCTCATATTTTGGCTCCAAATTCAAATATGTTGGTGTCAACAATTTAATATTTGCAATTCAATTGTCTAAAGTTAGCTATCAAGATTTACCTTTTGTGAAAATAACTTTAAATGCCTATAAATACCTACTTATGGAATCATTTCAAATATAACAATAAGCATTAAGGAGGATTTATGATCAAGAAATTATTGTCAAGAGCATTCAAGAGTAGAATTTCAATGATTCATTATAGCAATTCAAGTTCTTAACATCATATCAAATCATATGTGAGTTCATATGTGTTTATGTTATCATATTGTTTGTGAAGGCCAACCCTTTGTAGGTCTCCAAGCAATTCAACCAAGAAAGATCCAAGACCTTGAAGTGATGTGTATGACTTCAATCCTTCAAAGAAGTTATTGAAGGGTGGTGAGTTGCAAAACTTTGTTGATTCATCATTCCTTCCTATCATTGACATTGGCATTGTGGAGGTGGAAACACTAACATGGGGTTTGACTAAGGCAAGCCCGTAAATGGCACAATCCTTCCTCTCTTTGAATGTGTAGGTTTTAGGTCTAAAGGAGATTGAAGGAAGTCTTAAGACATATTTTCCATTGTTGCAATTGAGATCCTACATCTTGTCAACTCATGAAAGCTCACCTACAACATTTCCTGATGGTGATTTGATAGATCTGTAGGCAAAAATAGAAGGCTCTAATCTGACATCAAAGGACTATGAAGACATATTTGAAAAAGTACTACAAGGACATTCACGCCCCAGGATCCAATTTCATCCATTTTCAACTCTAGATTTGAACCACAAGTGCACAATGTCCCACTCTACTCATTTCTGTTGTTCAAATTTGTTTGTGAATTTCCATGTCTTCTATATTTGCATCAAAATAATAAATTTTACTATTAGCCTAGTTAGATCATTGCATTTCATCCTTATGACATTTCGATATTTGGTTAAGGGTTCGTTGACTCACCTATCAAGTTTTAATTCAATCGCATACCTTATTCAAATCCGTCAAACCTCCATTCCCTCACATACATCCCACACACATACACATTAATTAATGAAACTAGGAGAAGGTGACAATCCCTAAGGTGAAAATTGAAAGGAACCCCCTTTTTTTCTATGTTTCATATATATATCAAATTTGATATATCAATTTAATTAAATTGATATCAAAATTAAAATTCATTTAAAATTTGATATTTGGACACAAAAAATTGAAATCAATATAAAATTTGATAATGATGTATCAATTTTGATATGAATATTGAAAAATTGATATCAATTCAATTCATATTGATATGAGAATGTTTAGATGAATTTATATATCAATTTAATAGAATTGATAAAGAAATAAAAATTGATATATGAAAATTAATATGAATGGATATCAATTTAATTGATATTGATCAACAAAAATGTTTATGTATCAATTTACTTGTTCATTGATACCAAAATTTAAATTTA
Source organism: Sequoia sempervirens (assembly GCA_007258455.2). Taxonomy (NCBI): domain Eukaryota; kingdom Viridiplantae; phylum Streptophyta; class Pinopsida; order Cupressales; family Cupressaceae; genus Sequoia; species Sequoia sempervirens. Next base: position 13,115 of record VDFB02063109.1, read on the forward strand.
TATGAAAATATATAATAGAGAAGGCTCATGAATATTGATCACATTATTTTCATCTTTAAGGGTTCAACATACACAATGTTTAACATTAATACCCAATGGTTTGTATATTATTATCATTGTTTCACATTCAAATTTAGTTGTTTGTGTGATTACACCTTTAACTATTAGGATTTAGTTACCCTATGATATAATCCTTGTTGTTCACTAGAAGTTACCCTGAATAAAATTTTCGTTAAAAAATAGTATATCTTTATAAATTTTATCATTATTTCAATTTATTTATATAATACATAACTAAATATCTATATATTTTTTTGGGGTTAAAATTTAAGGATTAGGGTTTAGCGATTAGAGGAAATAAGTTTGAAATTATAGTTTAAGGGTACAATTAACCCTTAAACTATAAGGTTAAATTGTATTTTGTCTAATTTTTAAATCCTAAATCCTAATTTTCACCCTAGAATCCTTAATCTCTTAAATTTAAATTTTAACAATAAAAGATATAAGAAAGAAAATTCAAAAGCAAGTAAAAATATATATTTATAAACTCTTACTGACCTTAGAAAATCATAATTTATAGTCATTGAGGGAGGAGGAAAAGTTTAAATGGTGTTCTAGAGCTAATATATGAGCACCCATTCATGCTTAATAGTCATTGTTGCATAGTTTGGTAAAATGGGCATTGATGTGGACTAAAAAGGTTATACTTTTTGAAAATAGAAATTTTTAAGAAAGTTGGTGTCTGTTTTGTTAGAAAAACATGTATACATTAGTAATGAGTCTCTATTACTAATGGCCATCTACTTAAATCTCAAGACTTTGAATCGTAATGGGTCTCCATTTCTCAAAAGTGAGCTTACAAGTTTTTGAGAATAGGTACCCTTTCCTTATGTCATAACACGGAACCGTTATATTTCACTTATAGCTCATCTACCCAACCAAAGTTTTTTCAAGTAGTAAAGGTGATTTTCCAAAAAAAATGAATCTTTGGAACTTTAACTAAAGCATGGGTTTCCCATAATGTTACTTGGAAAAATGTTTGAGCAAAACTTCTACACCTAGATCTAGTGGAAACATAAAGTTTCTAGCTCACCCAAATTTATTTTCTATTAATGGCCATTAAATGAGAATTTTGTTGACTTCCCTATGAGGGTGAAAGTTTAAAGTTGTGTCCCACCTTGATGAAATAAATGACCAACATTGATCTAACCTTTTAACAAGAATCACTATATTTATTGACACATGTTTTAAACTTTGAATGGATGTAAACTAATGAAATGTAGAATTTATAGTCTATTTCATGTTTATATATTTCTTTTTAATTTAAAGAATATTTGAATGTACTTTTTTTTATAATTAATACTATAATTTAGTTGATAAAATTATAAAAATTTGAAAAAGTGTAATATTTTGAATTCAACTATATATGTTTTTTTTCATCTAGAATCTTACATAGTTGAGTGTATAATCTTACGCTTTTATAATTGTTGGACTATGGGAAACTCATGCTAGCTATAAAAAATGGGTTAAGTGGAGATGCCACTTTCTATATAGTGAACTTCCTTTTTTCCTTCATTTTCTTTTTGTATTTATAACTTGAAACTTTAGTGCATCTAGGTTGTTTCTTAATTTCAATAAATATATTTTTTTAATAAATCTCAAAATTTGTGTGTGCTAAAAAAATAATTATTTCAATGAGATAAGATATTTTATCTTAATTATTTATCTAACAAATTTTAAAACTCATCTCAACATAGAATCTCCCCTGTAATTCATTATATTTTTTTAATAAACTATATTTTTCTTTAGAAGACAATCAACCTTATAATTTTGTGTTAGTGACCTGCTTTTAGTAAAATAATTAAAAATATATTTAAAAAAGTTAAATTTTATATTTTTAAAATCTACACTCATAGATCTACAAAAGGTTACTTTTAGGTTTTTTTAACTTTTATTAATGTGAGTAAGAATTATGGGAACACCAAGTTTTTCAAATAATTTTTTTTTTTATAATTTTATCAACTTCTTATTGAAAAACTTGTCGTTGAGGTCTAATTTATCTAGAATGAATCTAGCTAGAATATATGTTTGACCAAAATTGAATTTTAGTTCAAAATGCTTAAATTCATTTGTGTTGATAAGTTGGCCCAAAAATGAGTCACTTTGAAATTTTACCCATGAAAAAATAATTTAGAATGGAAAGAGCTTATGGGTTAGACTAACCATCATCAAACACCATACAAGACTAGAATTAAAAAAAAAACATAATGAAAACTTTGAAAAGTGTACATTTTCAATGAAATCAAGGCAAGGAGCTTGAAACTAGAACACATAGTTTACAACCATCAAAAGATAACTAATTGAACGGTCATCCCAAGATTTTTTATGACCATAAATTACACCCCCAAAGCTCCTTGTAGGGTAGATGCCATTTCTTTTGATGGGGATGGTGGCCAAGTGTACAATGAAAATAGAAAAATTGATTAGCAATGGAGCCAAGACCTACATAACAAAACATGATACATTTATAATTATATTGAAAGGAAACTAAAATGACACTCAAGTTCAATTTTTCTAAGGGTGAAGACTATACAAGACTAGCTAAAATTTCATTGCATAATGAATGAGAAGTGCATCACAAAATACCCAACTTAGTCCTAGGTCAAAAAAATTAATAATGACAAAATGTAAGGTAAAACACACCACAAAAGAACATGCGAGTCTTAGGTACTATGTTTAGGATTAGTTGTTGAGAAGATTGTGTACACCAACACAAAAGTTCAATTGTTTCAATAGCCAAACCCACTCCCTTGGAGTAATCAAGGGCTATTTCAAGTTAACCCCACCTCCATTAGTGTCACATAAACTCTTAAGCAATGCCTTCACAAGTCCAATCCTATAGATGAAACTTGGACACTAACCCACCATGTACAAAATAACCCTTAGTAAGGACACCTACTTAGCCAAAAATAGGGCAAAATTAATGTAGCAAGATTAATATGTCTACTTGCAAAAATAAAAATAAAAATCCACATCAGAAACCAAGGATAAAAAATCATTATCATGGTACATTTGGTTGTGCATTGATTCTTGAACAAAAAGATATAAACTAAAACTTAGATGGGTATGAGTTATGCTTCTTAAGAATATGTACACAAACTTTAAATACTAACCATAGACCTCATTAATGGAAAAAAAGAAAATTAAACATAAAGATTTCAAGGGTTGTTTCCAAGCTTTTGTACAAATTTTAAAATTTGGCAATCAATATCTTCATGTGCCTTCTACACGCTTCTATATTTTGCCATGTCAATGACCACAATGGCAACTAGAACATCTAATGAAATTCATCTATCCTTTAATACTTTGATGGATATCTATACCCTATTCAAAAGCTCCCATTTTGATATAGATTGGAAGTAAATGTGAATTCACTATTCACCAATCATAACTTCTTAAGGCACGGATGAATAATATGTAATAAAATATCACTTAAAATAGTATGTAATTAAATATTATTTTTCCTCTATTTTTTTTTTATATAAAATTATAAATCCCACAATAAAAATTAGAATAATTGATAAAAGGATAAAAAATAAAAATCTTCTTATATAATTTTATTTTTTACTAAGAGGAATTGGGAGTTTAACCTAGCAACTCAAAGCTTAGTTGTTTACAAGGCGAGCCCCCTATAACCTCTCAAACAATGTGCAACAAACCCTCATCCACACCACATACAAATCAAGAGTTGAACCCACACCTGAACTACCTAAAACGACAACCGAAATTGAGTCAAAACTATAATTTCCCTACCTAGAAAGGACTAATAATTATATGATTATTTTATTTACTCATAACTTTTATTCTCCTTCCAAACATCGACGAGGTTTGCTTTAACCATCAAGATGCCCCAATTGTCAAGAAAGCGCCACGTTAACTAGGTAAATTGTAACTGCTCCCCCCTTGGGTTCAACTGTGCTCGTACCATGATAAATCATAATTATAATGTGTGCACTATTGTCAATACATTTGACTGAGAATTCAAATTTGAGGATCGACAATCTTACCAAACCATTTTTTTGTCAGCCTACTTTTCACCATTGCCTTTCATAGTCTACAGTTCTTTAGATTCTAAAAGCATTCACATTCATTTTATTAATTTGATATACGTGTTAATATATTTTAAAAAATTACTAATGTATCAAATTGATTGTTATATTTTAAAACTACAGTTACAGTAACAAACATGAAAAAGTGCAAGTTAACTTCAAATTTCTATTAGGATTTTATCACCCTAGCACTATTAATAAGTGTTATATTTTATTTAATCAGTTTAATGAGAATTTAATTTTCTTATTATTTAAGAATGTATAGATTTGTAAAGAGTTATTTGCACGAACATTCAGTTGTTCTATCTAGAATATATTTTGAAATAGGAGGAATTTTATGAATATCTTTTATTAATTTTTTTATGTTTTAAGTTGTAATGTATTATTTAGAAATCGGAGATGGGTTCTTGTGAACTACTATTCATGAAACATGGGTCAATGAGTTTGACTCATAAATCTATACGGTTTAATCGTGATAGCACTATCACAATTTGACACGCTGTGGAAAATAGCTCCAACTTATCAATTGATGAGCTAAAGGAGCTCTATAATGAATGGTTCATAAGGCACAACATTTGCTGAAGGTTTTGCAAATGGGGTTGCAAGCTAAGTGGACTTAACCTTGGGGAAACTCAGCGGTTAAGCGCGCTTGAGTTGGAGTAGAGAAGGCCCAGTGCTGAACACCTCTGTGAGCATCACCTAGATGCAATGAGTGTTAAATGGACCATTCATTATCATGAGATATAGGTTCTTGTGAACTACTACTCATAAAACTTGGGTCAATAATTGAAAAACTACACGATTGAATCTTAATAACAGTATCACAAATTGAAGATTGTCAAATATATATATATATATTAAAATTATATAAAAGAAAATATGATCCAAAACATCAAAAACCAAACACAATTAAATATATATTTTTTAACGTATTAAAACGATAATACGAACAGAATGGCATCGTAAAAAATTGTGAAGACTGGATCAGTCTGTTTTTCGTGGAAAGAGCTGCCGAGAGTAGCCAGACTCATTAACCGACTTGTTGTACGAAAAGAGTTATTCCTCTTCATTGAATAAAGCGTGTGTGCGTGGTCCTTGGATTCCACTAGTGCGCTTGCTGACGGTGCATTCTGCTAGGTGTGCGTTGGAATAGGGAGCCCACACTGTGATCCACTGGGATTCCGCAGGCATGTTGGAACTTCCAGTGGAAAAACACAATTTCTCCAGTGAACTGTTTCTTTACCCTTAATCACATAACAAAAGCTAAATTTGGGCTCACATAGTCATATGTCGCTGCAAATTCTTGAACAGTACGTATGGAGAAAGCTGAATACTGATCATCGGGATTCGGAATACATAATCCGAATTGCCAACTTACTTTTCTTGGCTGTAACCCCGGGTGGGAGACACGTAGCCGCTGATGTGATGTGTATCTTTAGTGCTTGGACAATTACAATTTGTCTCTTTGATTGGGTTCTTGCGACTATCTGTAATCCACAGAGCCAGAGAACAAAGAAACTTGGAAGGAATTCATGGCTTGACGGTTCTTGATTGCACTGAGACAGGGGTTGTGGTAAGAGTCGAAAGGAACAGTCGGTGGCTTATTATTTGAAAGATGGCACGCTGCACAATCTTGCTGGTTCTTGTCGTATCTATGCTTGTTGTAAGTTTATTGTTCCCACACAAGATTGTTCTTTGATAGATTATATATTTTTTATAACGATTGTTTTCATGGCTTGTGCAGTTGTCAGAATGTGAGGGCGGAGGAGGTCAGCCGTTTGCAGCAAAGGCTTCTCTGTTGCGCTTTTGGCGACGCGCATTGCCCGGTGCGCAGCTTCCTGGTTTCTTGCTGGAAAAGGCGTCGCCCCTCAACGCTACTGCTGTTGCTCTGTTTTCTCTGTATTTGAAAAACCACACCCTGTCCGACCGTGTCGGATCCTTCTGCACAGTAGCGGAGCTTCTCTGTGTTCCCACAGCGGTGCGAAACGATAAAGCAGTGGCAGGCCCTTCGGATTTCGAAAGCTATAAGGGAAAGGAGTTCCAACAGTATAAGGCCAATGACAATAGTTTCAAAAATTACTCTGACAACGGCAACGTTATCACGGACGGCTTCAAAGGCTATGGCCGTCATTCTGACAGTGGGTTGCAGAGCTTCAGAAACTACGCCCCCGGTTCCAATGTGGAAGACGAGGGCTTTGCCACCTACCGAAGCGGATCCAGAGGCGGCATCGGCGATTTCTCTTCCTACGGCTTGCAGACCAACATTCCCAATCATCACTTCAAAAACTACGATACTGAGAGCAACGGCGGCATCCAGAATTTCAAGAGCTATGCCGACAGTTCCAACGTGATTCAGAACGGATTTGCCACCTACGGAAAGGACGCGAACGCCTTTTCGACGGACTTCACCAGCTATGCTACGGGATCCAATATCATAACCAACGCCTTCAAGGCCTACGACGAGGCGGGCAACGCTGCCATAGGAAGGTTCACCAGCTACGCAGAAGATGGCAACGGTGTCTCTAACGAATTTCAGAATTATGCGGCGAATGCAAACGGGGGCGACGAGACCTTTACAAGCTACGCTTCCCGTTCGAGTACGCAGCAGGCTGTGTTCAAATCCTACGGGAAGAATGCCAACGATCCGGGGATTACCTTCGCCAACTATGGGAAGAACATCTGGAAAGACTCCTCCAGCGACTTTGCTCAGTACGCCAAAGGTTCCAATAACCCCAGTGTGGCGTTTAATTCCTACGGCCTCAACTTTACTTTCAAAGACTACGCTAAGTCCGGCGTGACCTTTTCAGATTATAACAAAACGATCACTTCCAAAGCGATGGGCGTGGAGGCTGGAAAGTTCTTCAGGGAGAATCTGTTGGTGCAGGGCAAAACTCTCCCCATGCCCGACATCAAGGACTACATGCCCAAAAGATCGTTCCTTCCCGGTTCCTTGGCCGATAAGCTGCCCTTCAGTAGCCAGACTTTACCGGAGCTGATGAACACGTTTCACATTCCAGAGAACTCTACAATGTCGGCGATCATGGCGCGTACGGTGCAAGAATGCGAAAGGGCGGCGGTGAAGGGCGAAATAAAGAAATGCGTGAGATCGGTGGAAGGCATGGCGGAATTTGCAGTGTCGGTGTTGGGCTCAAAGGTAGAAGTGCTCACAACAGAAAGCACGGCGGGATCTGGACAGAACGTATCCGTGGGCGCCGTGACGGGTAAAGACGGAGGGAAGGTGACAAGGTCGGTGTCGTGCCACCAGAGTCTGTTTCCATTTCTGGTTTATTACTGTCATTCGGTGCCCAAGGTTAAAGTGTACCAAGCTGCATTGTTGTCAATCAAGGAGAAGATTAAGATAAACGAGGGAGTCGCCATCTGCCATTTGGACACGACGCAGTGGAGCGCAAAGCATGCGGCATTCGTGGCGTTGGGACATCAGCCAGGGGAGATCGAAGTCTGCCATTGGATTTTCGAGAACGATCTCATCTGGGTGCCGCTGTCCGCTTAACAGAAATGATCTTCCGGCAAGATTGACGGATTATAAATAATTTCCATGTATCTGTGTGCGTGGTTTTTTCTTGTACCGGAATATGAAACGCAAGGCGCGGCCTCTTTTCGCATTAATGTGCTGTATTCGACCTGTGTCTATCCAGCGCGCTCTCTTAGATTTAAATTTTAATTAATAATTATCTTGATACCAAATACAGCGTGTCCGATAGAGACAGGTCTGAAGATTTCAGGTCTTTTCAGTTTCCTTGCACTGATTACTATGATAAAATCTAAAATTGAAAGCGTATCCATCGTGCGATAAAATATAAAGTAAAAAGTATTATATTAATAAATTATTGCACACGCTCCCCACATTTTTGATTCGAAAGATATATTTTGTTTCCTTCCTTTGGCATCTTTGAAAGTTGTGCGAGGGAAAATATCCTAAAAGTTTAGCCGGATAGGAATCCTATGTTTGCTTATCTAATAATGGAGGTGTTATAGTTTAGGAATCGACACAAATAAATTAGGGTTTAAGATTTTTTTTTTTAAATTATTATTGAGGATAATTTTTAGTTCCTTGATAGGCAGGTTGACTATTGCAATCGATGCATTTGCTTTTGAATTAGGTGTTCGGTTAATGAGATTGTTTTCTTTAAAATATTTGTCTTTTTTCTATAGTCGAGACTTTTTGTGCATATTTTGTGTTGGAAAATTACGGTTTATCTCTTTTTCTATTGGTTTGAGTAGGTGGATTTTTCATTTTGTTGTAAATAGAATAGGAAAAATAGGGGAACTTTATATATGGTGGGGATCATTATCTATTGTGGCAAATATTTAATCGGGGATGCATGTAGTGCAAGTTTTGGCAGTGGGTTGGTTGGTATTGAAGTAGTAAATGCATGTTTAATGCATTAAATGCAAATCTCGCGATATGTGTTGGACAGCTGGTGCGAAGATAAGCAAAGAATGCTTGGTTAATTTGCATGTTGTTTGTTTACTATTTGTTGAGAAGCTTGCGTGTTTGTGGCTATGGGTTGCCATGTTTGACGTTTGTCATTCTCTGCAGTGGCAACGGTGTGCAACTGGTGAGTGGCGCATCTGTTTATTTTTTATACTTAATAACTAGAAGCGTTACAAGGAAAACTAAACGCTTTTGCCAATGTCTTGTATAATGTGGGTGTACATGCAGTGAACGCATAGCTAATTCATGAAATGTTGGTGGGGTTCTGGGTTTTGCATGTGCTTATTCTTGTTTGACTATCGTTTGTTGGAAAGCTTGTGGGTATTTTAACTCTTCCTTACATTTTTGCATGTGGGTACATGTGCAGTGAATGCATAGTTAATTTATGAATTCTTAGGTGAGTGGTGTGTTTTGTTTGTGTTTATTGTTGTTTGTGTGTCGTTTGTTGAAAACCTTGTGGGTTTTTAGCTATGTTCGTTATTCTATAAAAGTGTACTGCTGGTGAATGGTTGGGTTGTGTATTTGTGATACTTGATGAGTCTGTGGGTGCATATGCACTGAATGGATAACTAGTTCATGAAATATTGGGCGAGTGCTGGATTTTGTTTCTGCTTATTCTCATTTTATTATTGGTTGTTGGAAAGATTATGGGTTTTGTAGCTCTTTGTTGCATTTTTGCATGTGGGTATATGTGCAATGAATCATGCATGGTTAATTCATGAAATCTTAGGCAAGTGTTGGGTTTTCTTTGTGTTTATTCTTGTTTGTGGGTATGTGCAGGATCATCATGGAAAAAACAGGCCCTTAAGTGGCAAAAAATTCAGAAAAATTAGAGTTAGGAAACTTGACATAATTTTTTTAATAAGTTAGCTATATTATTTCAAAAACATGTAAGAATAGAATCTGTAGCAAATTGAATGTAGTTTCTAAACTACTAGGTTTGTTTAGAGGAAAAATAAATTTATTTGGTGAAAATTTGAAATTTCAATGTAGTAGTACTTAAATTTCAGGGAAAAAATAAGAAGTAGGTGTCTGTATAACCACCCTAACCACAATAAAATGATAATATTTTTTTATAAGATTTTAGATATAAATAGAGAACTCATATCCCAATGTGATGCATATTTTTTTGTAATTTTTTTCCAAGTAAATAATTAATTATAAATTTTTTATTAAAACTTTTAAAAATATAAAAAAATCGTATGTCTGACCACCTTAACTTGGTCAAAACTTCATGAAATTCAATTTTTCTTTTTTTAATCCTATAGTATACAAAACATAGAATGTGACACATGTTTTGGATTCAAAATATGTGATGTCGTTTGAAATTTATAGATGTTTTTCACTCAGCTTATCAATCAGGACTTTAGTCGTAATTCAAATAGAAAATGAATAATAATTATTTATTAAATTCAAAGTAAAGCATAATTTATATTGGTGGAAAGTTGAGAATCTCTTTTAAAAACCCTTTTCGTTTCATCAATTTTGGGTTAAAAAAAAGTCATCAGCCACATACCCATCATATTGCCACTTTTTGGCCCATCATGATCTTGCACATACCCTTGTTTATGGTTTGTTGAAAAGCTTGTGGGATTTTTAGCTATTGGTTACGCTTTTGCATATTCGTTATTCTACAAAAGTGCACTGGTGGTGAATGGCTTGGTTGTGTGTTTTTGACACTTGATGACTAGAAGTATTGCCTATTGTTACAAGGTGTAACTGTGCAAATGGGTACAGTGAATGCATTATGCATTTATTTCTTGTGTGGGTAGTAGGGTATCAACAAGGCTTGGAAAGCAAAGTGTGCAAGATGTGGTGAAGGCCTGGTGAGTACAGAAGCAGTGAGTGTATAGTTAATTCATGAAATATGATGTGAGTACTGGGTTTTATTTGTGCTTATTGTTGTTTTTTTAAAAGCTTGTGTGTTCCTATCTTTTGGTTGTGGTTTTGCATGTTTCTTATTCTATGGTAGTACACCACTAATGGGTGCCTTGTTCCTATTTTTATGATACTTGGTTGTTGTTACAATAGCTAATTTTATTGGTCTTCTTGTGGTTCATATTTATGAATAGTGTATTATATGTCATGGGTTGTGTTCATTTGTCTAATTTGTCCTTGTAACATGAACCATTATTTGCAATTGGAGTTGGAGGAAGACATCTATGTGAGCACAAATATACTTGGTTGTTGAAGAAGGAACTGGAAGGTCAAATTCTTGTAACGTTCTTCCCCTTTGTTTCCAATGAATTTTTTCTTCCAATATGCATAAAATTTATGCTTTGGAAGAGTTGTGGAAAATAAAGGAGAAGCTTGGTTCAGGAATTTGACTTACTAAATAGAAATATGTGCATAGTGAATGGCATGCTATGTAATTTATATTCATGGAACTTTTTTTTGTTGAAAGGAAAGTCGCTATTGCAATTGTTAGTTTCTATCGATACGCGGGTTTACAATTGCATTTGTCAAATTTTCTTTTGAAATAATCGCTTGTTCTTCTTAAAATTTTCACGGTGAATCAAATTATGTTGTTTGAAGCATTTTTTGTGTTTTTTCCATATATAGTTGAAGTGGGTCTATTATTGGTTCCTGCTAGTAGGCAGGTTTACTATTGCATCTGTTGCATTTGCTTTCTAATTAGTCACTTGGCCAATGGCATTGTGTTGTTTAAAATATTTTTTCCTTTCTCCTATACTCGGGATTTAAACAAATATTTTTTGTGCTTGAAAATTATGGTTTATTCATTTTTTTTAACTAAATTTCCAAAATAAGAGGACACTGTATATTGTGGAAAATATTTGATCATGAAGCAGTGAATACATGTTTATTCCATTGGATGCAAATTCTGTGAGATGTGTTGGAGAGGTGGTGGGTAGTAATTCATGAAATCTTGGGTGAGTCTTGTGTTTTATTTCTGCTAAGTTTTCCTTGTAACAGTGAGAAATACATCTAGTTATCAAGTATGAAAAATAGAAAAACCAGTTGGTCATCAATAGTACATTGTTCCTATACATATGCTTATGTGTTTCATGTTTATGGGTATCATATTATCTTGTACAATTTGCATTTAATGGACTATTGTTTCTGATCTGTAAGCCATACTATTTAATGTATTAAAGATGCAGTGACTGCTTCAACATCTAGTATCTTGTTGTGAAGTTGCATAATTTGCATTTAGACATTGAATTTTTCCAAAATATATAATGTGCTATTATTTTGGAAATTTTGTGTAACAGGGAGAAATAATATGATTACATGAAATAGAGAGACAAAATAAATATTTATTAACACTCAATTGAAAATGAGACTGTTGTAATTGTAACCTGGTTGTTGGCTTCATGTGTTTCATGTCCTTTGTTATCTACTGTACCTATTTATACAATAGGGTCTTATAACAATGAATAATATATCTAGTCAGAGCGGCACAATAGCAGTTGTCAGCTTATTGGCTAAGTTTGCAGGATCTCTATTTAATATCTAAATGTTTGGGAAAAGTTACGATGTAGAATTTGCATTTATTATACTATTTTTTTATGATCCAATAGTTATATCATTTAGTGCATTCAACGTGCATTGACTGCTTCTATAACCACTATCTTCTGGCTAAGGTTGCCATAATTTGCATGCAATGTTTGACTATTTGCAAAAAATATAACGGGTTCCTAATTTGTTGATATACTTTTACAAAAATGAATGATACATTACCCTTAGCAATGTATCAAATTGTATAATGTAAACATTTGTGCTTTAATAGGTTTACTATTGCATTCATTGCACTTTCTTTTCAAATAGTTGCTTCGCCACTAAAATTGTATTGTTTAAAATATTTTTGTGTTTTCCCTATAGTCAGGATTTAATGAGAGCAAGCAATATAACAAGGAATACTTCTAGTTGTCAAGTATCATAGAGACACAATGAAGCCATTCACTTGGAGTCAAATTTTACAGAATAGTTTGAAGATGCAAAAGGCTAAAGTATTGACAAGCTTTTGAACAAACGATAAATAAATGAGAGTAAGCAAAATCAAAAGCCAACCCTAAGATTTCATGGGTTAAATGACAATAAGCAAAAACCAAACCAAGCACTCACCTAACATTTCCAAAGAAAGATAAGAAAAAATTGAAACTGGTGAAAATTTCTAACAGTTACTTTGAGGCCGACACCATTAAAGCTCTCTGGAGAAAATTTCTTCACGTCATCATGGAGTATATAACTCTGGATGGTCGTTTCACTAGGGTCTACGACTATCATTTTTCCTTGCTCAACCATTTTCGCTATAAGGTCAGGGTTTCTCTTCCCCACTATCTTCTATGTTCCTTAAGAAAGAGTCTGGATGACCATAAGAAAAACCCAAAAAGATATCCTATTTTGCATACTGGTTTGATTAGGTTAATTATTGAACATTTTCAAAATATGTCATCCCTTGCTAATTTGGATGCTTCCCCGGAGTCTGAGGAGGATGATACTGAACCTAGCTGTTTGGGGAATATGCCCAATTTGAGCCTAGTGAGGATGGTCTTGAGTTCGCCCTCTATTTAGACTGGCAAGAAAAAACAAATCCATAATCCCCAGTTTGTTAAAGCCTACCCTACTTCTAAGCCTAGAAGCTCTACTCCTAAAACCAAAGATGTTGGAAAGAATCTACCTATCAAAAACTTTGTCTCGTATTCTGAAGACTCTCCTGATTCTGAGGATTCTAGCGCTAACAATAATTCGTCCTCTACTGTCCCATCATCGGATAGAGATGTTAGAATTGGATCCCTTGGAGCCTCCGAACCTACAAAAAGTTGCTTCAATCTTGATAGGGAACCCTCTGCTGACCTCTTGGGTATAACTAGGAATAATGCGATGGACCATTTCAGAATGTCGAAATGGGTCTTTCATGAAATCAATGATCTGAAAATAAAAAAATGTGCCCTCCAGAGTAAATTGGAAGAAATGAAAGCTATTGTTTCTGCATTAAGCAAGAAGAATGAAGAGCATAAAGATCACAGTGCCAGTAAAGAGATCCAGGACAATGTGGGCAAGGACAGAAGGATTGAAATAGATTTGGAAAAAATGAAAAATACTGTGAAAATAATTGTTGAATAGAACAATAGGATGGCAAGACATAATGCCATCATTATCAATGCTATGACTGAAAAATTGAACAAAGCTCAACAGGGGTCCTTGGTGGTTGATTTGGAAGAGGTGAAAGATAAAAACTAAGAAGAGGACATTGGGATTTCAAAGAGAACCAAGGCTAATCTAAAAAGGATGGCACCCCCCACGCCGTAGATGATTCAAACATTCAAGAAGGGTGTTCAAGATATGCAGGACCTGGAGGTAGAGACTGAGTTTGTTCTGAAGACTCTAGGTTAGTTGCTACTGGTTTTTTGGCTTGCGTTTCGGCTGGTTTTTTTGATTGACCTTCCTGGTCTTTTGTGGTTGGCTGCTACTTTTTCTGGTTTTTTCCTTTTTTGCAGCTTGTTTATTCTACTGGACTTTTTTGTCCTCTTTCTTTTGTTGTAAACTTGGTGGTTTCGGGTCCCTGTAAAACCCATTTTTTCCTTTATCAAAAACATTTCATGAATTAACTATATGTTCACTACATATTGGAGTAGGTCGACTTTGCAATTGTATCATATGCATTGGATATGGAACGCTTGTCTATCAATGTATAGCTATTGCATTAAATGCTACTATGTCTACTATTCAATTTTTTTAAAGTAAATTGGAAGAATATGACATTATATGTTTTTGGAAATTACATGGGTTCACATGTACTGAACACATATTTAGTTCATGAATTTTTCGGGGAGTGCTAGAGTTTGTTTGTGCTTATTCCCATTTTATTATCATTTGTTGGAAATATTGTGGGTTTTGTAGCTCTTCGTTGTGTTTTTGCATGTGCATATATGTGCAGTGAATGCATAGTTAATTTATGAAATATTAGGTGGTTGTTGGGTTTTGTTTGTTTATCGTTTGTTGAAAAGCTTGTGGGTTTTTTAGCTATTGGTTGTGTTTTTGCATGTTCATTAGGATGGAAAGGTGCATTGGTGATGAATGGCTTAGCTGTGTTTTTTTTACACTTGATAACTACAAGTATCTATTCTTTGATGTACATGTTATATTCTGTCGCAGTGTACTATTGATGGGTGGCCTATTCCTATGTTTGTGGTGCTTGGTTGTTGTTACAAGGGCTAATGGGATATGCTTGGGAAAATTTATCATGTTCATCTACTTTTTTTGCATGAAAATTAACCAAGCATTCTCTCCTTATCCTCGCATCAGTTGTCGAATACATATCGCGAGGTTTGCATTTAATGCATTAAACATGCATTGACTACTTCAGTACCAACTAGCTTGCTGCCAAAACTCGCACTACATGCATCCTAGATTAAATATTTGCCACAATATATAATGTTCCCCTATTTTCCTATTTAACTTAAGGGTAAGTGCACCAAGATGGTTCCCAAAAAGGGGGCTTAAGTGGCCATTCTTTTTCTAAAATTAGGAAATATTGACCTTGGACATGAAATTGAGGATACTTACACTCAAAATTTTGGGATGGAACAAAAAGAAGGATTCAAGTGCTCTGAGTCTACTTTCTAAACTACTAATTTATTTTGAAAATGGTTGAGATTAAGGGGTTCAAACGAGGGACGTACACATATTGGTGTTGTTTTTTTCATGAAAACATAACATAGCAACTCTTGTACGACCCTCATACGATGAATTTTTTTTCAGTATTTTTAAAATCGCTACGGTCAGAAGTTAGCTAACAGTATGTAGTTGATGCATGATTTTTTTGATAATTTTTTAATGAATATTTTATTTTTTACTAATTTTCGAAGTGGACACTTCTTGAAAAATAGAATTTTGGCGGTGGTATCCATACAAATTTTGGAAACTAATTGAATTTTTAAATAAAATAAAAATTGTAGAATGGAGTCTAGTTTCTAAAATGTAATTTATTTGAAATTTTGATTAACAGTTAATTTATAATGAAAAAAACACCAAACACTACTTTTTGGAAAAAAAGAGACATACAAACAAAAGAAATTATGGATGAAAGGCTTAACATTGTCAAAAAGTGAAAAAAATTACATCATTGGATAGCTAAGAAAGAATGTAGCATTACCCAGATGTTTGATTTGTTTGATATTGAA
>VDFB02063110.1:0-12849 GCA_007258455.2 Sequoia sempervirens
GTGATGTACATCACCATGAGAACACATTTCTTTGAGGAAAATTTTCAAAAAACTCACTACCTTGTCTATGATACCACATTTTGTCAAACAATTCACATGCCTTTTCCATGCTTCCAAATTTCTCATACATTGTTGTCGAGTTACAATTATAACATTTGACAAAAATCCCCCTTTCTTTCAATGTATTGATTGATGCCCATACCTTGTTCCAAAGTTAGGATGTTGACAAAAGTTGCAAATTTTGGATTTATAGTCAAGCCAATTGTATTTTCTTGAAAGTTTGTAATATCTTTTAAAAAATCCATTTTGTGCCTATATTGTAATCATGGCATTCCACAAGACCACATTTCTTTAAGGAATTCCATCAAAAAATTCATGTGAGATTTGTCTATGCTACCACATTTTAAAAGGTATAAATACTTCCAAAAAAATTAGCTTTCCATTTTCCTTGTGTTCTTATTGCACTTGTTTATTCATCATGGTTGAGTGACATTTACTCTTCTACAGGATGATTGTAAGTATTTTGTATGAAGGTTTGAATGAAATATATTTCATTTATTTATATTGATTCATTTTTTAGGAACTAATATGTCTCTTTATCATGCTACAAATAAAATTATACGTCATGTTGAGGAAATGATCAAGGATTAAACCAACACAAGAAGAGATAGAAGCTAAGAATGCAAATAAAGTAGCATATATGAGGGAACATCATGAGAAGAGGAAATTGGAAATGGTTGTTGAAGACATTCCAATTGAAGAGGAACCTCAACCATCAATAAGAGATGGAATTTGTGGCACAAAGGGAATGAATGTGAAAATTTCATGCTATGATCTAAATTTGAATATCGTAGTTAGAGACACACCCTCTACCACAAGTGAAGATGGAAAGACACCATCTACCATATATCAAGTTGAGAGTACATCATCACTCACATGTGAGGAAGGAGGTATGCCATAATTCTCATCTCAACCTCAAGGTACATCATCTATTCCATCCTCAATCAAAGGTATGCCATCTAGCCCATCTCATTTAAATATTGATGAGATTCCTAATGTTGAGATGAATTTACCTTTGAGAACACCACCTAGAATTTTTCATAGAAAGCCAATGTTTTTGATTAATATTGATGAGAATATTTTGTAGCCAATGGAAGGTAAGATTCTAAAACACACTTGTAGAAGAAATGATCATAAGATTTGGAGAGTGTTCTTTGAAAAGTTAAATGAGACTGCAAGATGTAAACTATTTGTTGAAATGATGCAAAGTATAAAGTATAGGTCGATCATGAAGATTCTTTAAGCCATAAATTACCCAAGTATTCTTCTGCTGAAAACTATCAGAAGAATCTAATGGATGTACAAGGAGAGCGTGTAAGGACCACACTCAAAAAAAGATAGCGACGCACATTATGACTCAACACAGTAAGTAATCAAATGGAAGAAAGCACTCATCCTACTAGAAAGATGAGCCACTAAGAATAATGAAAAAATTATCAAGAGTTGTTCAAAGGCGCCAAAGAATTGAGTACATCGATGCTAATGAATTATGGGTATTCTCAGGGAAACTACCACAAAAAGATAAACCAGTTGTTGAAGAATTGAGATCACTAATTGAATACTTTTGGAAGAATAACACAAGGGTATCTCTGAATCGTGCTGGATGTAAGAATGAGAATCATTATCAAAATCATTGTGGTTTCATCCAAAGCATTCTTTCGGATACCATCAAACATAGTTTTGTAACTTATAGAGGAGTAATCCTCAAATTGAAAATTTTCAAAGATATTTTGAAATGCTAAAACCTTTTTATGTCAAGATAAATCACACGCACTACTTTTTGTTGTAGATTACATATTGAATTTTCTAGCCATTTTGATGTGTATTGTTCTATATGTTTAGATTTGCATACTAACAATGCTTTGTAGGATTGTGGCATACATATCCCACCAACATCTTCAAGAGACTTATTATTAAAAAAATTATGTGAAAGAGATGAAGGTCAAATATTCTACAAGAAATTATGCTTAGATGGCACATGTCAGCATTGTGGTGGCTTGCAACATATACCAATATGTGAATGTATGGAAAGCACGCATGCAGCTGGAAAGGAACTAGTAGAGTTTGAGAAGTATAAAATAGTGGCCTACAATACAAAAGATGGTAAATAACAAAAAAGGTGTGATATGGTTATTCAAAATATTCTAGTGTATCATTTTATGTCTCCATTTCATGATAGTATAGTATATGAGTATACAAGGCATACCCATAAAGCTCGATGGTTGGACTTGTAATTCAAGTTATGCAAGGAAACATTTCCACCTAGTAGCATTGTTTTAGTCATTGAATTTGCAAAGAACTACACCCTACATACACGACATGAGGTGCAATCACAATATTACAACTCCACACAGGTTTTTATATTTATGCACATAACATTCATTCATGTAATTGATAGTACAGAGGATAACATGAAGGTATTGGGGGAGTACCACTTTTACATTAGTGATGATCACACACATTCTATAGAGTTCATGCAAGGTTTCTTTTAGTTTTTCTACAATGATTTTTCTAGGAGAGGAATAACATATAGTCATCATATAATATGGTCAAATAAATATGCATCACAATTCAAGAACTCATGGATATTCTATTGGTTGAGCAGGATGCATGTTATTACAGGTGTTCAACATATGTGAAACTCTTGTGAGGCCGGGAATGGAAAGGGGGAGCATGATGGTGAAGGAGCATGTATCAAAATAGCATTAGCATGAGAAGAGTTAAAGTATAAAGACAATGCAAAGTTGGCAAATGTGAAATGAATAGTTGAGTGGTGTAATGCTTCGATGGGTCTAGGTAATGAAGGAAAGTTTTTAGTTCATAGATATTTTTGGTTGATAAATGATAATAACATTACACCATATGAGGATTGGTGTACACTAATAGTATCAAGTGAGCTACACTCTTTCCTTAGCTCAAATGTAGGTTCATGGAGTATCCATATGTGAAAGATGGAATGCTTTTATTCTTCATGTACAATTCAAGCCTGGAATGAGTGTGAGTCAAAGGATTGGGTTGATGAATGGTGTTTAAGTTATCTTAGCCCACTTCACATGTATCGAGCCTTGATGGCATTGGAGCTGACACAGATGGAATCATTGATTGACTTTGACCACATATTAGATCTAGTTTAACCAAGTAATATATCTACTTGCATAGTTTTTGAAATTTCTATTGTTATCTTACTTTGTAGTGTTTTTGTAATGTTGACTAATTTCATCTAATTTTCTACACATATCAATGTATGGTAAGTTTGTGTAGTTATTGCAAATGAAGATAGTGAAGAGGGAATGAATTATTACTTGCAGTATTGTGTTGAGGCCAAAAAGAAATTGGAGGCCCTAGTTATAGATGGAGAAAATGTGGAATACCCTATAGGCTCAATGGTTGTTACTAGAATATGGCTTAGAAGGTACGCACATAAGAGTGTTAATGTTTGGCTATTTGAGGACTTTGACATGAATTGAAATATTCTTCATTACTTGAACCTTGTTGTTGCATCCAATGTTTATTTGATTAAATATGGGGGTAGACCTTTAAACAAAACCTTGTGGAAGGTGTGTGAGTTTGACCATGAGGCAATACTTGACACAATAAAGAGTAGATCAAACCCAGATGGTTTGTTGGATTAATTTAAAGTATGCACATTGGTTCTTATTAATTTGTAAGTATGCACATTAATTTTTATTAAAATTTCTAAGAATGCACATCAAGATTGGTTGATAGCTAGACCTTTCATTTTTTATATTTCAAGTTTACATATGTGTTGGTTCCATGTTTACATATGAATATTGGGTAGATTATATGTTTTGGCTTAATGTGGTAGCATAAATAAGGTAGTGAGCATTGACAAGCTCACTACATTGTCAATGTGATAGAAATGACAAGGTAGTGAGCTATTTGAAAAAAATGCCTCAAAGAAATGGGGTCTCCTAGTGACCACAATGACAAGGTAGTGATTGTTTGAAAAATGCTTCAAAGAAATGGGGTCTCATGGTGATGTACATCACCATGAGACCCCCTTTCTTAGAGAATTCTTTTTCAAATAGCTCACTACCTTCTATTCAATATTCCAAACAATATTCCTTCTAACCCCACTTATAGATATGTGACTTTGCTATTAATTCATTGATTGTGAGTTCATTATTTAACTAAATAGAAGTTGGTCCACTTGATTTAGTCAATTTTCAATAATTTATTTTTTATTCATCACCTTATTCTATCATTCATCCTATTGATTTTGGCATACTTTTGTGAGAATGAATATTTTTACTCAATGATTAACCACTAGCAATACATCCTCTAAAAAATTAGTTTGATTAATCTCTTAAAAAATGTATGTTTGTGCCCCTTCCTCTTACATTTTATACCATTTTAATTAACGTCCTAAATTTATTAATGTGTAAATGCATTTTTTTACATTATAAATATAAACTCTAACTTTGACTATATTGTTGTCATATTGTCCTTTTATTAGTTTTCCTACAAGGTAGCAATGACAAGATAGTGCATTGTTTGAAAATTTGCCTCAAAAAATGGGGTCTCTATTGAACAATCTGAATAATTGAGAGAGGGGGTGAATCAATTATCATAAAACAATTTTCTTACTTTAATTAATCTGGAGGAAGCTTAAATCAATTAGATAATAATCAAACAAATATGAAAATGAAAGCACATAACAACACCATGCACAATGAACAGTAGAATTTATGTGGAAACCCAAGAAGGGAAAAACCATAGAGAATGCTAATTCTCAATTATAGAACATCGGTTAAGGTGACACCAGTTAAGGTGATTTTTACAAAGGCTCATTGCCAAAATTCTCACTGTAGGCAAGACTCACTACTAGGTGGCTCACTGTCAGTGGGCTCACCACCCAAGATACAAAAACCAACTATTATAGCTGAGAGACAGCTTACTGCGGGAGTATATGTTACAAAACTGAATTGTTATAATTGCATCTGCATATGCATGAATATAATTTTCATTGAAGCACAATATTTATCTGCAGTAGATCTAATCAAGAATCTTCTACTCACTTTCCTTACACAACCTCTACACTACTGATTACTTCTTCCTAACACTTTCCTTCTACTTCCTTCTCTGTTTCTTATTGCATAATCCTTATCACCCTTTTATCTGTTCGCACACTTCATGATATCTATATTTTTAGATTTGTATTCATCACACTTTCTTTAATCGAACTGAATCAACTTTTACTTATACCATTCCATTCCTTCATAACTCCTATGTCGGCCAAACATGATTTGAATTAGGTCACCACAAAACATGTTAGCTTGAAGAACAACCTTGAAATATTCAATAAGGCTTGGCACGCTAACAATAGACCCAAAGGATAGGTCACACATAAAGATATCCTTACCACATTACTAAGGGACCCATAAATAGATCATACATAAGATAACATAAATACCAAAAGATAGCAAACTTTGAATGAAATGAAATATATTCTAGAGCTGATGGGAATGCCACAACCAAGACCAAATATTGATCTCCATCAATTTTAGTACCAACAGGAGGAATGTAGTTAGACATACCAAAACTTGTAACGCTACATGAATGTTTGGATGGCCAGGATACTAGAATAAGCTTTGGTACTTGTATCAAAGATTAGTTTTATTATTTTGCATTAGTGACCTTTTCAACTGTCCCAAAGAAGTACTTGTTGGAAACACAAGAGGCGGTCATGGCGGAAGGGGGTGAATCATTTTCACATAATAAATTTGAAACTTATTCAACATTAACCTTATTCTCGGATCGATTATTATACTTGAAAACATAAAATCATCAACGCATCAAAACGCATATACCAATATTTTTTATGTGGAAACCTTGTTAGGGGAAAACCGATTGAGTTAGTCCACAAGATTATAACCCATTAAAAGTATAAATGAAGTATTGGGAATGCACTTGCTTGCATTTTAGGCACCTCCTATAAGAGCTCACTACTCAATTACCATGAGGGCTAACCACCCTGAAAAGACACATTTCTTACAAAAAGAAGTCGGATTGCATGCATTGAGGAGTTTGAACCAATAAAATAGCATATGCTAATGCATGATCCGCGATTTTGGTTAAGCACATGAACACTTCTTCACTCTTTTCCTCTTCTTCCGGCCTACGCTCTTGAATGATTTAGATCAATATTCACGCTTTACATACAAAATCACACTCGACATGCACTCACACACACATCAATTTGAATAAATAATCACTGCTCTTATATATCTTCAACAATAGAATTTCATCCCTTCATGTAAATGCTTAACAAAATAATAAAATGAATATAGCTGATGGCTAACATTAAAATATTTTTTAATATGAATCAACCAAAATTAGAAGGCCATAACTTAGGGGTGAACCTAGAATAATAAGGTTACAATTTTGGTGAAGAGAAATAAAGTGCACACAAAAAAAAATTAAGTGGTTTTGAATGAAGGGGGGCCTTCTAATGAAGGTGGTTCATTAGAAGCCCCCCCTTCTAATGAAGGGGGGATTCAAATAAACCCCATGTTGCTTCACGAGAATTCTTTAAAGTTTTAAAATCCAAAGAAAGAAAGGCTTTGTACGAACCACTCCTTCGCTCGAACGACCTAATTTTTTCCTCCAATTTTAGAGAATGCCCTTATTTTTCCCTCTAAAAGTTTAGAGACGAGATTTATTTTGGTCTTTTTTGCGGGCAAGTCATTTTCATAGGAATTCTTTTTGGTGGGCAAGGTTGCTTTCACAAGATTTCTTTTGGTAGGCAAGGTTGCTTTCAGTTTCTAGCAAATAGTGCGGTCATTTCTAGCACTTTCACTAACTGGGCATTTACACAATGGACATGCATGGAGGTAAGACTGGTTGTGAGATTGTGAAATAGAACAAAATTCTGGTGGACAATTTGTGGCGCTTTCATTTCTGGCTATAGTTTATCAATGAGTTTTCACATTTAGATTAGTCTTTACTGAAAGTTACTCGTACGGTTTGTATTTTATTTCTGTAGAGTTGTAGACCAAAAAATAATGTTAAAGATAGGTTGCTCAGATATTCATATATCCTTTTCATTTCTATACAGTTTTTATTTTATTTATGTAGTGTGGATGAGATATTCACTTCTCATTACTATAAATCATATATCCTTTTTAGATTTGATCTATCCAAACCAAAACCATACATGTTTCAATAAACATTGTTAAGAGGTTTAGTTTTGCAAGAATTTTAGTCTAAATGTTAAAGATAGGTTGCTCAGAAGTGGAAAACATGGATTAAAGCCCTCATCAAGTCACAAAGTTCTTTTGACTCAAAACTAGAGTCTTGGTTTGCCATATAGGAATAGTAGAATATTAGATCCTATAAGAGCAATTGAGGCTATATAGTTTCATATGTAATTTTTCATAGTGTCATAGAAAACATAACAATTATTACCATGTGCTATTTCCATTATGCTCATTAATGTATATTCAGATGTACAATTTCAACAACTAATACATTGATAATCAGACATGGTATGAAGTTATAATGGCCTACGATTGTTATCAAGATCAATGGATTCTATGAGAGAAGATGAGAATTCTCTAGTCATTTCATTTCCCAATTCAAATAGCAAAAAAACTTCTTCAAGAAAAATATTTCAAGAAGATGTTGTAGCAGACCAACAACTACAAGCCTGCAGCCATATGTTGCACCTTACTATATCTACCACCTGGCTTCCCACAGCAATCGCAGGTCATTTGAATGACAAAATACCACATAGTTATTGTAAATCATCTATTTAAGATAGATACTACTTGGTAACAAATGCCAATGATTTAGCATAATTAAGAAGAAAAACTTTCCAACTATGAAAAAACATAGCTAGAAGGTTTGCATCATGATATTACAAGTATTTCTAGCAAACTCTACAGAAATAGAGCATCCCCTATTTTCTGTCATACTAAACATATTACTATCATTAGATGTTATCATGTTAAAACTGCCAGTTGGTCTAGCACAATTGATATCATTATCAACATCATCCTACCACATTTCAGGCATAATGTAATCAGTAGAGATGAAACAATACAGCTATAAAAATGCCATACATGGTGCTCACTTAAACCAACAGATTCCCACGTGATTGTTTTGTGCAAGCTAAGACCAATGGGCCCTTACCCATAGACAACCTACAAATACTTGAATAAATCATTAAAGAATATAAACAAGATTCAACACCACTGTGGTGATGTACTGAAACAAATCCAGAAAATACATCTTTACTAATTTATCAAAGATAAATCATTATATGATAAGAATGAGCACATCATATACTTCTCATATCTGATTTGTTCTATTTCCTTCTGAGATGAATCACAGTTTTTGTATTAGAGAAGTGTTAGCATGGTAGATTCCTCCAACCCATCTCATATCATGTGCTCAGTTAACTAGAACTTAGTATGCAGGTATGTAATACTCTAGCTACAGTTAACTGAGAGCGTAGTCCAGTGGTGTGAAAGTTATTGCAATTGAACATGTTAGAGTGGGCATTGCCTATAATCTTATTGGCATGAAGTTGCTTGCAGCCACATATGTGTGATACCAAGTTGGGTTTAACAAGGGAGTTTGGCTACCCAGGAATCTTGGTGAATGACATGATACTGAATGTGTTGGAGGCATGAGATAAGGGCACAAAGTTCTATTATGTTGTACTTCTAATTTTTCATATGCTGGAGTACTATGAGATTCCAATTAGTGAGCAATATGAACGTGGTAATACATGCAAACACATATTTTTCTTTGATTTCAATGTTGTACTCTACCTCTCCACTTGACATTGCCAACCATGGGAAGATGATGGAAAAATGGAAGAAGGCCCTTGTGTTGCAATGTGCTTGATATTACTGCAGTTTACTAGAGCTTTTGATAGAGTTCCCTCATGTTACTTTTAAGTTTATTGGCAGCTCTACTATGCCAACTTCCTTGATGGAGGATGGAATTGCTAGCTCTCACAATTTCCTATTTTCCTAGATGAGTTGTATTGGGGTATAATGACTCTAAATGGATGGCACCCCAGTTGATGCAACTATATTGTTGATCTACCCTATGTCAACCAATGGCCATGCACATAAAAATTTGGAGACATTCTTATTGCATACACATGAAAATTGGAGTCATTTGCATTGGGGAAAAGCACCTATAAAACTCCACAAATGTATTTGACGAAGTAGAGAATGAATGAATGAAAATACAAAGGTTCTATCAAATTGTGATCTATACATGCCTTAGTTTAATTAATTTTTGTCATTATGTGTTAACCATAGTAACAAGACTTGGACTTGGCGCGGACTCGGCAAGGGTGACTTGACTTGGGACTTGATGCTCGGACTTGGCGTAGACTCGACAAAATGGAAAACCCAAGAAATTTAGAGATTTTTAAGGATTTAAAACTTGTAATGTCATCCTATAAAAAGAGGAAAATTATGCCCTTAAATATTTACCTAGTTGTAATGTCATCCTACTATCTTTTCACATTTGATGTGCAAAGAGTTCTCCTTGTGCGGTAGGAAAGGCATCTATCTCATGGACTATTTGTTGTGTAATTCTTGACTTACCTTCCTCACCATTTTCAAATCATGAGATGCTCTATAAGTACTTTCTTTTTTCACCACATTCTTAAATCTTTTGATCTCAATCATAGATTTATAGAAATAATTTGGTTCCTTGGCCTTGTGAGAGCTCCCTTTGTTCGAGATAAAAGAATTGTTCTTTTATTTGTTCTCCACATCTTGATATGACATTATTGAGTTGAACTCATAGAATGACCGACATCAAGTTTGTTATAAGTATGCTTGTCTTGCCAAAGAAAATCATTGTTGCACAACCCAATATCTCAACAGTAGGAAGCTTGCACATAATTACATTCATCATTGTCAACTTATAAGTCCCTAGTGTCAAAGTACAAATAGAACAAAGTACAAAGTATTTGAACAAGAAAAGGAAATTTCATAGATAGCACTAAAAACAACATTTGGAAGGTACCCAAAAGATATTGGGCATACAAAATGATCTAGAAATGAGGTAAAATTCTTCCAAGACTCATGAGCTGAATATACTTAGCAAGTACTCACCAAGCTTCTCACCTAGAAACTCATAGTTACTCACACATTCATGTGAAGAACTCATCAACTACATGAATATATTAGTCGTAGCTTTGAACACTTGAAAATCCCTCAGTTTTTCACTTTTCTACTGATTATTGTTGTACTTAGCTCTTGTAACACATTTTTAATCAATTTTAGTTGCCTTTAAGTCATCATTGAAGAATTTGAAGAATTTCTTAACTAGATTTCCAAGTTATGTGATCGGGTTTTTTATTTGTTCTATGCTTTTATTGTTTTTCCTTGCTATTTGTTCTATTCTAGGGTTCAATCTTTCACTTTATAGAAGAGAAGTTCATTCATATTGATTGTACTTGATTGGTTATAGTGGAGTTTGGAGAGTATTTAATCATCCAAGTTTTCCCCCTTTTGGGTTTCTCTAGTCCAAATCTTGTGTTTTGTTTCTATTTATCTACTTACTTTTGCTTTGGTTTTGGTACTGTATTTTTCTTTTACATTCAATTGAAAGATGTTTGGAGTAGCTAGAATTAGAAATCCATAATTGGTGAGCTATTTAAGAATATCTAGAGCAATTTATGGGTCAGATTTGCATCAAAGCAGATTTCTTACTATCAGGTTTACAATTTATCCCAACTAAGATAGGTTGGGGCTTGATGACTTTCTAATAGTGTTCATAATGTCTGTAACTTTATTTTTAGATTTCTTGTGGATAATCTAAATAATGCTAATTTAAGAAATTTATGACTTTTCCTTCTATTTAGAAAGTCAATTTTTCTTGAGGTTTGGGTATTAATAAGGAATTGCATGAAATTAGTTATAGAAAGAAGATCATTATAAAATGTACCTATTGGTCTTCACCTCCATTTGGTTGGACTAAAGTAAAATTTGATTGTGATTTGTTCACTTAAATTTAAACACTAGGATGTTTAAAGTAATGTATTTTTTTGGACAAATCAGGGACTGATATGGCAACTCAGGAACCACCACTTGTGGGTATATTTTCCTATACAGACAAGGAGATCCATAAATTGGATTGTATTCTAGCTGATCCCACCACCACAGGGGTTTACAAGGATACATGTGTGTCAATTCTAAATAGCTTAAAGAAGATTATACGGAAATTTCACACCACAAATGCTTATTCTGCTGACACTATAGCAGCTATTCTTGCCGAGATGCAGCACGAGATTAGTGGTGAGGTTTCTCTTGTAGTTGTTCAGCTGCAAGTCCCAAAAGATACCCTCAAAGAAAAATGTTTTCCATATTACGTTGGTAAATCCAAGGTTAAGGGATATCAGGTGACTCGATGTGTTGATCCTCAGATGGCCCCTTTGATATACCCACGCTTTCTTGCAGCATTTGGTCGTTATCCAAATAACGACCAAATTCCTTTATACTTTGCACAACAGTTGTATGCTGAGGTTCATTTGGGCCTCAATGTCAACTACTTGGACCTACCACAATATTATGGTTAGGGGCGTGATAGGGTTGTTGACAGGGAGGATTTTTGTCGACCAAATCGACAACCTCAATCTTATGATATTGCTATCAAGATTCAACCGTGTAGTTTCGAGTCAAACTCATTGACCCATGTTTCATGAGTAGTGGTTCAGCAAGAACCCATCTCTCATGATATCGAATGGTCCACTTAGCACTCATTGCATCTAGGTGATGCTCACAGAGGTGAAGCACTGGTCCGTCCCGGGAGGTCACCCATCCCAGTACTGCTCCAGCACAAGCGCGCTTAACTAGGGAGTTTTCTCCAAGGTTAAGCCGACTTGAGTTGTTACCCCATTTGCAAAACCTTCAGCAAGTCTTGTGCCTTATGAACCATTCATAATAGAGCCCCTTTAGCTCAATCTTGTCAAAATTTGGTTGGGGAGAGATTGCCTACTATCTCCCCAACCCTAGCACCTATTGCAAAGTAGGTTGTCATTTCTTCCTAAAAGGAATCAATTTTTGGTGTTGGTGATATAGCTGCTGCTACATCTACGATATCTACTGATCATGTGGGGAGATATTTGATGAGTCATTCTACACGATCTAGACCATTGGATCATGGTATTGATCCTTATGCAATGGTGGGTGTCCTTTCACCCTCAGACATAGATGGTCTCAAAAGAGAGCAAATGCTTCAGAGTATAGCTCATTGTTTGTCAGATGACCTATTGGAGGCATATAGTTTCATTTCGGCAGAGCTTGGGATCCAGATAAATGAGGTTAGAGGACATGTGAGTAGAGCTCATTCACATCTAGGATCCAGCCAGGCTATAGGTCCTTCACATCATTCTCATCACTTTGGTAGCACTAAACATTTGTTAGATCCACCTATAGATCATTTAGCTACCAGAGATGAGGGTACACCTACTGGTCCTTCTATGAGTATTTGACATCATGCATCCCAAGGCTTGGATTTAGTTGAAGATCAGTTGCAGATGGGATTGTCAAGTTTTTTGGATATGCTGGTACATGGAGAAATGTCATTGATGCCATCTCACCTAGTTAGTCCACTACACCCGTCAATACTAGAGCTAGCCAAGGAGACCTGTGATACAGCCGAGTTGACAGATAGGGTCATTGCACTAGATCCTACACCACCTGATATAGAGGTATGTATGTGTGTACACACATGCACAATTTAAACTTGTTTAAACTTTAATATTACTTGTTTTACTTAAATGGTAGATAGTCC
>VDFB02063111.1:0-24486 GCA_007258455.2 Sequoia sempervirens
TCGATTGTTGAAGAATCTTGGAGTTTTATCAATTTTGAAGTTGCTGATGCACCTACAGCTGAAAGTGAATTTTGCTAACAGCTCTTTGAATAAATTTTATCCTGTTTTGGGTATCTTTGCTATGCAATTGTAGACCTATGGCGACCCTTCTTGCAAAGTGGCAGATTTTATATTGAAGTATTTATTCTTTAAGAAGCAAATCGCCCCTTTCAAGGGTCGTACCATTTAGAGTTCCTTGGGAATTGTGCCAAGAATTAATGTCTGATATTTGTTGCTGTTTCTTCATCATGGAATTGGCGCCTACCTTCCAGCAGCTCATTGCAAGTGTTCTCATGTCATTCGGAGTTATTTTGAGTGAGTTGTGAATATTTCTTTGAATTTCACAGTTGCTGATCAGAATTTCCAGAATCTCAGTTTTATATCAGATTTTATTAGTTTTCAGTTTTGGCTTTCTTTCATCATTGAAGAGCTAAAAAACATTAAAAAAATTCATTCTCCTCTTCTTAGCAGTGCTCTCTATTATTGTAATTTGTAATTTGCAGATTTCATGATTGTACGGTTGAGATATAGTAGTACTAATCCAACCATTTACAATCTGCAATTACTTGTTTAATTTCCATATTAATTACCCCTGGATGGTTTACCGCTAGTGTGGAGAATGAACATTGTAGCTCTCATTGTACCCACTCTCAAGTGGTGAATCCCCACTTTTAAGTGGATGCCCGTCGCAGCAAACGAATTAGATAGATGTATCTTCATGGTTGGTTATCCGCCTAATTATTTCAGTTCAATTAATAACTCTGTCATATGTTAGCACCTCGCCCTCAGTAGGATCTTGAGTGCACATTCTTGACGTTGAGTTTGTCTCATTTCAAGTATTGTTTTTTAGTTTCTCCGCCATATGACAACACCTATCCTTCCTTGGGATTGAGTGTGCATTCTTGGTGTTGAGTTCTTTCAAACTTGGATTTCAGTTTTTGATGCTAACGCTAATTCAATTGGCGAAGTGTTGATTGTCTGTGAAAAATCTATCGAAAAAATTGGTTAGCATATTTCAGCGGTATCAGAGCAGAAGACCCTGCCATCCTGTGGCATTTTGTAGTTGGTTGTTTGATGAGTGAAAGAGACACTAGGCCATTCACCAGAAGTTAGGCCAGAACTCAGCATCACTTTCCTCCCATTTCAGAGGTAGAGACTTTTTCAGAAGCCTTAAGGGATCTTGGCAAAATAGTGGAAGGTACAGAAAAGACAATTAAAATAATGTCAGACAGTGTAAGGCAAGCTAATGAAGAGAGGGACAGAGTTGAGAAGAAGTTTGATGGGATGATAGACATGATGTCCCGATTATTGTCCAAGTTGGTCCAGCAAGCAGCACAAAATATCATTCAGCCCCAAAATAATTCAACTAGAGAAAGCAGTGGAGTTAATGGGAATCACAGTAATGGCAATCCTGAGGTGAATACAAGAGACAGAATTGTGGGTCAGCATTCTGCAATTCCTAGTGGGTCATCCTCTAGACCTCTTTTCCCCATCTTCACGCCAAGGGAAGAGCAACAACCGGTTGAAGTTGCACCAACTTTTGTTGATGATGCACATCAAGCTTACACGAAGTACGTTTCTTTACCTCTTGACTTGAGAGGTGCTTGGACCTTTGATCAATACATGAATCAAAGGAGTCGGAGAAATGGAGGAAGGAATGAGCAACGTCCTCCTATGGTGCCTAGAAATGATTTCTACCAAGCTTTGGGAAAGATAACTATGGAGCATTTTGATGGTGGTAAGAAGTGCACAGCCAGATCATGGGTGCAGAAGCTAGATAATTATCTCTCTCAGACCCATGCTAGAAGGAGATGCTATCAAATTTGCTACTTTGCATTTGGATGGGATAGCTCACGAATGGTGGACTCATGGTTTGGTCACTCTTGGCCATAACCTCATTCGTACCTATGATGAGTTTACTAACAAGTTGATCGAGAGATTTGATACCAAGGATCCAGAGTTGAGATTCAGAGAATTGGCACAATTGAAATAGCAAGGATCTTTAGAAAATTATGTGGCTGATTTTCAAAGGTTTTCAGTAATGGTGCCTAACATTACTGAGAGAAGACTTGTGGTACTCTTTTCAGAAGGATTAATGGAGCCTTTGAAGGGATGGGTCAAAACTTTTGATCCACCAACTTTAGATGAAGCCATTAAGAAAGCGAGGAGCATGGAGTTGGCAGCCCCAAGGCCTAAGTTTCATTCGAAATCTTTCAACCATAAGAAGGATAAAAAACATTCTTCAAATCTGCCAAAGAATTTTCCACCAAAGTTGTCAGAAGAACTCAAAGAATAGCTTAGAAAAGATGGAATTTGCTACACTTGCCGTGAACCTTGGGTTAAGGGTCACCGTTGTGTTGGTGTACGTTTTATCATCCACCGAACACACGCACACAAAAATGTCCGTGAGACACTCTATATCCCCTTTGAAAAACCGATCACATGCTAAGATCATGAAAGAAGATCATATGATATTCCAAGTTTCTTTTAGTCGTCTTGACGGTGGATAAGCCTTAAATGGGCTGGATTTTACAGGGCTGAAGGGGACTTCATGATTAAAGGAAATTCACAAGTTTGGGACTGAAGCGGATTTATCAATAAAGGCTTCCTCGCTTAGGGACTTCAATTTGATCTAAAAAAAAAATGGCAAAAAGATAAGGGTTCAGAGAATCTATTCTATGCCTAAGAACTTAAGAGACAGTAAAGACTCGGTGAAGGAAATAACCGCACTTTGTTTCGCCTCCTGCAGGATAGCATACGCAAAGTGGGTGCAATCTTCTAGGGGTGTGATAATAATATTCAAACCTCGAATGAGGTTGAAGTTAAGCTTCCACAATTATAAGCTTAGGCTAACTTTACGCATCGAATGCAAATCATCCATTCGAAGAAAGTATGAGCATGACTTCACCATTGAATCAGTACTATCAATCTCTCATTCACTTAACCAACTTTCAAAACAAATTCTATTTAGCTTAATTCTAACTTTAATCTATGGCGAAGAAGATATGCAACCTCGCTTACTATTTGACAATAAAGTTATTCAAAGCAACCATGCATAAGAGCTTTATTATTCAAATTAGTCTCAATGCAACAATCTCAGAAGCACCGCTCACACTTCTTTGATAAAATGAGTTTGTTCAATTTATAGGCCCTTAATTACAATTCAATGGCCAAGATTGATTTCAAATCAACGACCGAGACAAAAAAAACCCTAATTAGGGTTTGTCACTTTCAACCAATGAGAAAATTTCATTTGAGGACACTTGTCCTTTTGCTAAATATAAATCAACAATAAAATAGAAAGTTGTTGCATGTTGATTTGGAACAATTTGATTGGTTGGAAGATGACGAGGCGCCACCTCAGCGTGCTGGATGCCTTCCTTGGTTGCTTCGTTTTTCTTCCACGTGCTTGCCTTAGAATATTTTCCCTGCCAATGACTTTGTCCATTGTGCTTGTTCCTTCCTAGCTTTGATCTTGAATTCCTTTTGAGACTTTGATTTCTTCTTCTTACCTGTATTGGAATCTTTGAGGTCTGGAAGTCTCCCCTTGGAGCAGGTATCTGGGCTTGAAGTGGGTTGCTTTGAAATCCCTCCTGCTTGAACCGGATTTCCTCTCTGAATTCTCCAATTTGTGTCAAGAAATTGTCTAAGTATGGAGATGTGTTTGGAACACTCTTCTTGTCACCATCTGATTCTGATTGGAAGCTTGTTTTTAATTCTTCAGGGGATGAAATCCTTCCAAGATGTCTGGATATTCTTTCAAGTGTCTTGAATTTGGAGAAGAATGCCCCTGTGCTTTCGCCATGATGGAGGAAATTGGAATTTTCTCTGTGAAGTATTTCCCATACTTAGCCAAATTTTGGCTATTCAGGTTCATTTTGTAACATCTTCATTTGGACCATTCAACACTTAGCTAAGATTTTGGCCATCTCCATGCTCGAACAAACTTTTCCTGTGGATTTTCCTTCAACTCTGAATTTGGCTTGTGCTATGTAGGACAAATTCCATCTCTGGACAAGGATTTTATTCATTTCCTCTTTACTCCTCTTCATCCTTCCTGTTTTCTGTCCAACACTTAGTGAATTCTTCTCCCCAAGGTATCAACACTTAGCCAATTTTCTGAGTTTTAGCCAATTTTCTCACCCTCTCCTTGGGCGGACTTCACATGAGCTTGGACATTTTCTCTCTCGGCCTAAGTCAAACTTCAAGCCACTTTGGACAAACATCTCTAGGGAGAAGTCGAACTTTCTCAACACTTTGACATTTCTTTTCTTGGTCTAGGTCGGACTTTGCATCATGTTTGCCATTGTACTTGGCGGATCTTATGGATGTCTAGACATACCTTCTCCAAGCAAAGTCGGACTTTGTAAAGGTTTGGACATGCTGTGCTTGGGCAAAGTCAGACTTTCTTGTGCCATCCACCCATTGAGCAAGGTTGGACTTCACTAGTGCCTTTCCAAATTTTTGAATTTTTACTTAGCCAATTCTTTGAGTTTCCTTGGTTGGGCGGACTTCATCAAGCCTGGGACAAGTGCATGGCGGACTTTGAGAACTTCTTTCCATTTATCTTTCCAAGGTAAGGCGGACTTAGAGATTTCTTGCCAAGAGATAGGTCGGGCTTTCCACTAAGCTTGCCATTTTTCATCTCCCTTCTAGGCACTTCATGCCTTAGAATATTTTCCACCATGATTGAGGGCGGATTTTGGACTGTCTTGGACACTTCTCCAAGTGGACTTTGCACTTGTCTTGGACATCCATCCTTGGGCAGACTTTGCTTCATGTTGGACATCTTCACCTTGGGCGGACTTGAAGCTTGCCTTTCCATCCATTATTTTGTCCGAGGCATTTTATATTTTTAAGTATTTGGAAATAAATTATTAAAATATTAAAATATTTTAATTTATTTCCAACCCGCTCATGTTGGACCCATGGCCATTTTGATTTCCTCTTCATTTTCTTTGGCCAAAAGTTTATTTTCCAATTTTATTCCCAATTTCGTCTAGCCAAGTCAAAATTTAAGCCATTCCGTCGACAATTGTTATGCCAGATCCTTATTTTTTCCTGCCATGGCGAAAATTTTAATTGTACTGGGCTTATTTTCTTATGCCAAAGTCAAATTTTTTTTTCTCGCTCAGACGAATTTTTTTCTAGGCAAAGTCCTTGTCTGGATGTCTTTCTTAGGCGAATTTCCTTGACGCTTGACAAGTTTTATCCCTTCTAGCCAAGGGCGATCTTTCCTTTCTCTTTGCCTTGTGCACTTTTCTCTAGCCAAATTTGTCAAATTTATAACATTTTCTCCAAACATCCATACTTAGGCAATTTTTTTAAATTTCTCTTCCATTTTTATGCTAAGCACACTTCATCTTTTCCTTTGCCTTGGCCTAGGCGGACTTGCCAAAGTCTTTTCCCCTTTCCACATGCCATTGCGAATTTTCATTAGCACTCTCCTTTCAATTTCTAACACTTTTCCTCTTGAAAACGCCATAACACTTAGCAAAAATTGTAAATTTTCCCTTTCATAGACCATGGCAGACTTTCCAAGCACTTGGACAAGGTGAGGGCGAACTTTCTATGGTCTTGGACATCATCTCTTTGAACATGGCGGACTTCCAAACCTTTTAGCACTTTCCTTAACACTTTATCTTCTTGAAAATGTCACAACACTTAGCCAAAATTTCGATTCTCCACCTTTTTAGGCTCTTACACTTAGGCAAATTTTCGAAATTTTCCTTACTAGGCACCAATACTTAGTGGAATTTTTGATTTTTTTTTTCTCCCATGTGCCTAGGCGGACTTTCCAACCTATTGGCAAGTGTGTGGCAGACTTTCCAACCTCTTGGCACTTCCTTTCAAGTGTATGGCGGACTTTGAAGAATCTTTGACACTCCCTTCTTGAGGCTGGCGGATGTTGGAGGAGGCTAGGACATGCAAGGCGGACTTTAGAGAGTCTTTGGATATGCTTCCTCAAGGCTGGCGGACTTTGAGCATGCCTTGCCAAAGTCAAGGCGGACTTTGGATAGTCTTGGACATTCCTTCTTTAGTGTTGGGCGGACTTTCCTTAGTCCTTGCCATCCTCTCCTTAGTGCTGGGCGGACTTTGAAGACTTCCAGACATTCCTTCCTTCGTCCCACATTTCAAGGACTAGCTTCATGATGGCGAACTTCTCAGACTTAACCAGATTTCTATGAATTTCATTCTTTTTGAGTTGATTTTTCTGTGATTGTGCTTCAGATTTGATTGATTTTGAACTGATTTTTCCAGAATTTGATGTTTTTTGGGTCTGATTTTTCATGCTTTTTACTTTGTTCTTCCAGATTTTTTAATGATTTTTCGATTTTCTCTTTGATTTTTCAAGTGATTTTTTTGATTTTTTTGGTTGATTTTTGGATCTAAAGATGGAAAGTTGACTTATTGACCAGGGTTGACTTTCTAAAAATAGAAAAAGAAAATCCCCTAAAAAATAGGGATCCCTGTTTGGTCCAAAAATGCCAAAAATGAAAAAACGAAAAAGCAAAAAAGTAGATTCCCTAAAAAATAGGAAGTGTCAGAATTGGCCGAAAGCACAGGCGATCCTCGTCTCCCGGGCCTTCTAAGTACTTCCATGACGTTTATGCACTGATTCAAGCATAGATTCTTGACTTGGCTCAAATGACTTGCAAAAAGACTGACTTGGAACCCTCAAAATGATGACCTCATTGTAAAAAGACAAGTGACAGGCAGTTGCAACACCAAGGCAAAAAAGCAAAAAAAACAGGGGGTCCCCATTTGCAATGGGGCGATGTGTGAAAAGGTCACAACACGTTGCTATGGAAGAGGCAAAGCAAACCTAATGGAGGGCTACTCTGATTTTGGATTAGAATCTGATTCGTCTAATCAACAATACGAATCAGCAAGTAGTGAAGGTGAAAAGCTCCAGAAGAGAAGGCCGATGAGTTGGGAGATGGTAGTGCATTCGCACAACTATCAATTTTTCAAAAAAATGAGTCCTTTCGGGTTCATGGAATAGTTAATTCACAAAGCATTGTTGCTCTAATTGACACTGGAGCAACTCATAATTTTATTGATGAAGGATTAGTTGCTAAAAAGGGTTTGAAGACTGAAGAATTTGAAGGTTTCAAGGTAATGGTTGCAGATGGTTTTACTATGTCTTGCACAAGGAAGATTCCTAACCTCTATGCAATTGGGAAATTATGAGGTAAAAGATGATTTTTATGTGATGGGAATTGGAGATACTGATGTTGTGCTAGGCATACAATGGCTGCAATCTCTTTGTGAGATCACATTGAATTTACAAACTATGGAGCTAAAATTTCAGTCTAATGGAAGGAAGGTTGTTCTAAGAGGGATGTTAAATGGGGGCCCTCGAATTGTGTCTTTGAAGAGGATGGAAAGGCTGATCCGTCACGATCAAGTTGAATGGGCTGCTGAATGTTTAGTTCTACCAGCTGATCCAATGGAAGAGAAAAGGCAATATCACCCTGATATTCAAGTCTTACTTTCAAAGAAGAGCAAAGTCTTTGGAAGTCTACCTCCTGGAAGACATCTTGAAAGAGGTTCTGAGCATGTAATTGAATTAGAAGAAGGAGAAAAGCCTGTCATGACTACACCATACCGTTATCCAAAGAAGCAAAAAGATGAGATCCAAAAAGCCATCAAGGAGCTATTGGAGATAGGTTTCATTAGGCCAAGCAAGAGTCTTTTTGCTTCTGCAGTGGTGCTGGTCAAAAAGAAAGATGGCACAATGTGTATGTGTGTTGACTACCGTGCATTGAATCAAAAGACAATCAAGAATAGATATCCTATTCCTAGGATAGATAAGCTTATTGATGAGCTCCATGGAGCTATGTTTTTCTCGAAGATTGATCTTCGTTCGGGTTACCATCAAATCAGAATGAGGGAGACAGACATAGAAAAAACAGCATTCAGATGTCACTTTGGGCATTTTAAATTCCTTGTCATGCCTTTCGGTTTAACAAACGCTCCAGCAACATTTCAATCTTGTATGAACAAGATTTTTAGGCAACAATTGAGGAAGTTTGTGCTCATCTTCTTCGACAACATCCTCATTTTCAGTAAGTCATGGGAAGAGCACCTTAAGCATTTGGAAGAAGTGCTTAGTATTTTGGAAGCGAAATGCTTGTTCGCCAAAGAATTAGAGTGTGAGTTTGGGATGACGGAGCTATTATATCTTGGTCACATTATCAGTGCAAAGGGTGTGAAGGTTGACCCTGAAAAGATATGAGCCATTCTTGATTGGAAAACTCCAAAGAATGTTTCTCATTTGAGAGGGTTTTTGGGTTTATGTGGATTCTATAGAAGATTTGTGAAAGGATATTCTCATCAAGCAGCCCCTCTCATAGATCTTACAAAGAAAGGAGCTTTTCTTTGGACTAAGATGGCACAAGAAGTTTTTGATAAGTTTAAGAAAATCATGAGTACATGTCCAGTGTTGGCTCTTCCAGATTTTACAAAACCGTTTGAATTGCAATGTGATGCTTCAGGTGAAGGTGTTGGAACTGTTCTAATGCAAGACAAACATCCCATTGTCTTCAAAAGCCGGAAGTTGACAAGAGCAGAAAAAACTTATTCCATTTATGACAAAGAGATGCTTGCCATCATGCATGCTTTGTCTAAATTCCGTCAATATTTGGTGGGAAGTAAATTTGTTGTTAAGACTGACCACAATAGTCTTAAACATTTTATGCGCCAAAATGATTTGAATGAAAGGTAGCAGAAGTGGGTAAGTAAGCTCCAGGCATATGACTTTGACATTGAATATGTCAAAGGGAAAAATAACATAGTGGTCGATGCCCTTTCAAGATGGCCTCATTTGCAGTCACTTTGTGAGTTATCAGCAAATTGGAAGGAGTTAATTGCTGCTGATTATGCTAAAAATCAATTTGCAACCAGCTTGTTTGAAGGTCAATTGATTGATGAAAGGTATAAGTTGGTTGATGGGTTAAATTTCTATAAAGGTAGAGTCTTTTTAGTGCATGAATCTAAGCTGGTCATCAAAGCATGTTCAAGACTTACAAGCAGATTAGAGAAAGGTTTGCTTGGAAAGGGATGAAGGATGAGATCATGAATTACATAAGAGAGTGTCCTGTTTGCCAACAAAATAAGAATGAACATTCTTTCCCAGCTGGTTTGTTGCAGCCCTTGCCAATTCCAAATCAGATTTGGGAAAGCATTGCAATGGATTTCATCACTGGGTTGCCTAAGGTACAAGGACGTGATTGTATTTTTGTGGTGGTAGATAGATTGACTAAATTTTCACATTTCTATACTATCACAACTTCTTTTACCACAGCTCAGGTGGCTGAATTATTCTTTAGAGAAGTTTTTCGGTTGCATGGTTTGCCTAAAACCATTGTCAGTGATAAGGACAGCAAGTTCCTAAGTGCTTCTTGGCAAGAGATCTTTAGGCTGAGTGGTACAATGCTTATTCCAAGCACTAGTTATCATCCTCAAACAGATGGGAAATCTGAGATTGTCAACAAGTGGCTAGAAGGCTACCTTAGAAATTATGTTTCAGGGCAGCAAAGAGCTTGGATTAAGTGGCTTCATTTGGGAGAGTACTGTTACAACTCTTCCTATCATATGTCGATTAAGATGTCTCCTTTTATGGCCCTTTATGGTTATGATGCTCCTAACTTTGTAGATTTGGTGTTTGGTGATAGTAGAGCTCCACAAGCTAAGGATATGCTTCAGCAAAACCAAGACATCTTGAAATCTCTCAAGGAAAATCTGCAACAAGCTCAGAATCAGCAGAAATTATACGCTGATCAGCAGCATGTTGAGAGATCTTTTGAAGTTGGAGACATGGTCTACTTGAGGCTTCAGCCCTATAAACAATCTACCCTTAAGAAGAGTGGTGCAGAAAAGTTAAAGCCACGATTTTATGGTCCTTTTAAAGTCACCAAAAGGATTGGTGAAGTTGCATATGACTTTGCGCTTCCAGCTGAAAGCAAGGTGCATAACGTCTTTCATGTGTCACGCCTCAAGAAGGCACTTGGACACAATGTTGTGGCCACTTCAGAATTACCTCCATTGGATGAGGAAGGTCAGTTGGTTTTGATTCCAGAAGAGATTCTTGATACTAGAGAACGTTCCTTGAGAAGAAGAACAATCAAGGAATACTTGGTTAGATGGAGGAACTTGCCTATTGAAGATGCCACGTGGAAAGGAGAACATATTTTGTTGCATCCATCTTTTCGGTTGCTTAAGGACAAGCAATCTCGAGGAGGGCGGATTGTAATGTCCCCTTCTCATTAGTGATCTGTTCTGACTCTCATCAGCCTATTCCGAAAGCCTGTAGGCTCGTTTGAGGTAAAATTAGGGTTTCCATGTTCAGAGGTTCTATGGCATTTCAGGGAGTTTACTATTTATAGTAAATTCTATTTTTGGCAGTATGCAGTTATCAGTCTTCAAGGTCTTCATTTTCAGTTGGAGCATTTAATGCAATTCAAGTCTGGCTTCTCAAGGTTTTATTTTGGTGAATAAAGGCATTAATGTTATAATTTGCAGTTGACCCCTTGGCCTAGGAGTATAACCTGAAGTTGTTTTAAAAGGTGGTATTGGAAGGGGGATGCCTTCATGAGGTGTTTATATTTTGTAAATATTGTCTTAATGCCTTGGGAAAAAGTGGACGCCTCTTTAAGGAGATGTTTTTAAAAAATAAAGTGAAGTTCATAATTGTGCAAAAAGGGACGCCATCTTGAGAATTATTTGTTTTTGGAAATTGAAAAGACTTTTGTCTTTTGGTGTGCCTTCTCAGGAAATTGAAGATTTTTTGTGAGCTTCTATTTAGTGAAGGCTTTGCTCCAGCTTTGGTATCCATTATGCTTATCATATTGTTATGCTGTCGGAATGACTTCATGAATTTAGCTTCAAGGAATGCTTACCTCTTAGCATTTATCCAATTTCGTGTTTGAAAGATAACACCTAATTGGTTTTGGGACTGCTTCTCATCCAGACTAGCAGATTGAGTTCGATTGTTGAAGAATTTTGGAGTTTGATCAATTTTGAAGTTGTTGATGCACCTACAGCTGAAAGTGAATTTTGCTAACAGCTCTTTGAATAAATTTTATTCTGTTCTAGGTATCTTTGCTATGCAATTGTAGACCTATGGCGACCCTTCTTGCAAAGTGGCAGATTTTATATTTAAGTATTTATTTTTTAAGAAGCAAATTGCCCCTTTCAAGGGTCGTACCATTTAGAGTGCCTTTGGAATTGTGCCAAGAATTAATGTTTGATATTTGTTGTTGTTCTTCATCATGGAATTGGCGCCTACCTTCCAGCAGCTCATTGCAAGTGTTCTCACGTCATTCAGAGGTATTTTGAGTGAGTTGTGAATATTTCTTTGAATTTCACAGTTGCTGATCAAAATTTCCAGAATCTCAGTTTTATATCAGATTTTATTAGTTTTCAGTTTTGGCTTTCTTTCATCATTGAAGAGCTAAAAGACATTAAAAAAATTCATTCTCCTCTTCTTAGCATTGCTCTCTATTATTGTAATTTGTAATTTGCAGATTTCATGATTGTACGGTTGAGATAAAGTAGTACTAATCCAACCATTTACTTTTTGCAATTACTTGTTTAATTTCCATATTAATTACCCCTGGATGGTTTACCGCCAGTGTGGAGAATGAACATTGTAGCTCGCATTGTACCCACTCTCAAGTGGTGAATCCCACTTTTAAGTGGATGCCCGCTGCAGCGGACAAATTAGATAGATGTATCTTCATGGCTGGTTATCCGCCTAATTATTTCAGTTCAATTAATAACTCCGTCATATGTTAGGACCTCGCCCTCAGTGGGATCTTGAGTGCACATTCTTGACGTTGAGTTTGTCTCATTTCAAGTATTGTTTTTTACTTTCTCCAACATATGACAACACCTATCCTTCCTTGGAATTGAGTGTGCATTCTTGGCGTTGAGTTCTTTCAAACTTGGATTTCAGTTTTTGATGCTAACGCTAATTCAATTGGCGAAGTGTTGATTGAGTGTGAAAAATCTATCGAAAAAATTGGTTAGCATATTTCACTCTCTAATTAAGATTTCCAACTCTCTATCAATGTTTCGTCTACATACAACACATCTAGATTTCACAAGTTAGAGTGTTGTTCCCCAAAGTTTCTCTAGGATCCAAATCATGTGTTAACAAAACAAATATCTGAATGTTGATATGATCATTGCAATGTTAAAATTCCTTAAAAAAATCTTGATGGAGATAGATGCCACATAAACCTCCAAAGATGCCCTCAGCCAACAATTGTTGCAAAACTCAATACTCATGCCACTTGCTAACTAGCTAGATATAACACTATCCAATGGTCACTCCACAAGAAGACTTGAATGGAGGCAAGAAGAACACAGTAGAACAACTTATGCCTGGAGCCATCCCAACAAAATAGATAAATGGATTCCAACCAAAACCTATCATTTGTCATCACTTTGAAATCATTTTTTAAATTGGGCTCCAGAATTAACAAAGCGAAATGACCAATGTGGGGCATTTGAAGTGACCAATTTGCATTAACATGACAATACAAGAACCTACATTGTATTTAAAATAAATTGAACTCCTTGGAGTGAAATTTTGGAGAAGGTTCTCCCTTGATGTATGCAACAAGTCTCCCTAGAAACAAGAAATTGAAAGCCATCCCCAACTTCCTTCATTTAAAGGTGTATCTCAATTGATAGGGGATGTCAAACTTTTAAGTCACATTTTTTGGGGTCAAGGGAATGTGGGAAGAATTTACCAAGAGTTTCCTAAGCCTCAAGGACAAAACTTGTCCCCCATGTTTAAGCAACACGTCCACTTGTTACACTAGATGTCCAAGCTTGGCAGATCAATATCAACGGGAAGGTTTTTCTTGAGTAAGAGAATGCACCAACAGGTCTTAGCAGATGTGTGAAGCACAGTCAAAAAGCTCATTCCTACTTGACACGATGAGCCTCTTACAAATAGTTGAATGAATTAATATTGCAGGCTTTTCAAGCTAAAAGAATGTAGCTATAGAATTAGAGACAAGCAATACTGTGATGCAAACTCCTCAAGTGGTCTCATGGTATTAAGTTAATAACTACTACAAGGGAATACCCTGCCATCCAAGTTAAATTGTATATTAAGCATCGAAAATATGGATGAGCATAACCATATATTTATCCTATATGGATCTCCTTGCCTTGTGATTCTATGCCATGGCTTCTTAATTAGAAGCTTGCTCAACTTACAAGTGCAACGATTTCATCAATGGAACAACTTCAAGGTAAGTAAAAACATTTAATCCAAGGCTGATGTCAAAATTAACCATACAATTGTTAGAATTTTAGCAACTAGTAAGTAGACTATTCATGAGGCATCTTAGATCTTCAATGGACCAATGAATTCACTACATGGAATTGGCAACAGAAACCATAAATGCAGGTTTTAGTATTTAGTATTTACTATAATTCTATGTAGAATAACAGAAAGAGATATGGCATAACATTTGATGTGGTAAAAGAAAAAAGTATTGGCAACTCCAAAGAAAATAAGATAGCTTCCTCACAAGCAGGGACAGACTAGAATTATAACTTTAAAGAAACGTTGTGAACTCTTTTGTTCTGAGGTCAAAATTTACTAAATTAGTGTTGATCTTTATGGTTGTAGTTGAATCTGTCAATGTAGATTCAAATATTTCATCAGAATATGTATCAGATTAAATTTAACCTAAAAGGACACTGGCTTCTAACTCCCTTGAGGAGTGTGCATAATAGCTACTATGACTTATGAATATTGCAAACATCACTGGTGCTAAGTGGGAAGGATAAGTAATGGCGATAATAAGTATTTAAATTCTCCATGACATACAACAAGTTGGCTGATTGAATGTGCACAACCAAAAAGGAAGAAAAAGAATCTTGTCCCTCAAAATGATTACCCATTATGGAGTCTATGTCCACCCTTTGCTTGTAGCCGCATCACACCACATGCCAGTTCTGTCATATCAACTATCTAAAGAAACAGAAATTTAAAACCCATGTCAAAACAAAATAACTAATAAAATGTCACAAAAAGCAAAATATCTTAACATTTTCAAAATAATCTGCAATGTTCAAGATTGATATTTATCTGGCACAGTATCAAATTATGTAAGCCAGGGTTGTACCAGAAGAATGTGGTGAAAAGGTATTCGATAATATACTGCAAGTGGTCCAACCTTGAACAATTAATGCAAATAAAGAAAAGAAAATATCAGTAAAATTGTAAACAGAGCAATAGAATACAAAGACGTATATGTCTGAAGGAAAAATAGATGGGTGTAGCATTCAGTAAAATATAAAAAATAAACACCAAAACAGATAGCAAATATCATACAACCTTCTAAAATGCAGAAATAAAGGATACTGTCTGGTATGAACAGGTCAAAAAATGGATGAGTTGACAATTTACAACAAACTCAGAATGGTATGAAAGATAATTACATCATGGAAAAAGTAA
Source organism: Sequoia sempervirens (assembly GCA_007258455.2). Taxonomy (NCBI): domain Eukaryota; kingdom Viridiplantae; phylum Streptophyta; class Pinopsida; order Cupressales; family Cupressaceae; genus Sequoia; species Sequoia sempervirens. Next base: position 14,528 of record VDFB02063111.1, read on the forward strand.
ATATTGAAGAAATACACTAATAAACTGAAGCTTGATTCATCTTTCCATTATCATTTTTGGCTTAAGTTGCAACTACTGGCAATTATTTGTGCTGAATTGTGTTGCAGTTGAGGCACATTTTTCTCCTGTACCACATCAAGATCTGTCTTTGGTCAATGATGGTGTGCTTCTAGTATTTGAGACCAGCCACTTAGGTAAATGTTATTGTTCTAGGAAATCCAATGGATCAATCCTTATAAGCAGTCTAGAGATCCTATTCTGAGACTGAATAAGGAATAAGTTATTAGTATTACAGATAATTTACTATAATTTCTTTGGTCATAGGCTTAAAAAATTGTCTTCATGATGAAATATTTGCTCTTTAAACAGCAGAACAATCACCCAAAAAAAAATACTTTAGGGCTTGTACCAAAAACACAGATGAAAACATGAAAATGTGTCATCCATTCACTTTCACTTCTGAATGTAAAAAATTAAAGGTAAGGCAACTGGAATGTCATGAAAATTCAAAAGAATCTTCTTCTTGAGCTTAGAATCAGCCACCAGAAAGATTCTTCCCTTATAATGGATCAATCCCTCAACCACCTGGTACCTTTCATCATGGATAGTACCTTCCAGAATGCTGGTTGCAAACTGATTTTTTGCATAATCAGCAAGCAACATGTCTCTCCAATCTGCAGTAAGCTCACACAATGAGCTAAGATGAGGCCTTCTGGAGAGAGCATCGGCCACGACATTATTTTTCCCTTTGACATATTCAATGTCAAAGTCGTAAGCTTGAAGCTTACTCACCCATTTCTGTTGCCTCTCATTTAGATCCTTCTGGTGCATAAAATGCTTGAGGCTATTGTGGTCAGTCTTAACCACGAATTTGTTCCCCACCAAGTACTGCCGGAACTTGGCTAATGCATGCATAATGGCAAGCATTTCTTTGTCATAAATTGAATATGATCTTTCCACACCCCTTAATTTTCTGCTCTCAAACACGATAGGGTGTTTGTCTTGCATCAGGACAGCCCCAACTCCTTCACCTGATGCATCACACTGCAGCTCGAATGGCTTGGAGAAATCCGGAATAGCCAAAACCGGACAGGAACTCATGATCCTTTTGAATTTGTCAAAAACAATTTGAGCCTTTTCTGACCAAACAAAGGCTCCCTTTTTGGTGAGATCAGTAAGGGGAGCAGCATTCTGTGAATACCCCTTAACGAACCTCCGATAGAAACCACAAAGACCTAGAAAACCTTTCAACTGAGTCAAATTTTCAGGTGGTGGCCAATCAACCACTGCTTTGATCTTTTCCGGATCCACCTTCACTCCCTCAGCACTGATGATGTGGCCAAGGTACAATAACTCCTCCATTCCAAATTCACATTTGGAAGCTTTTGCGAACAGACTCTCAGACTCCAGAATACTAAGCACTTCCTCCAAGTGCTTGAGATGATCTCCCCAAGTCTTGCTGTAAATCAGAATATCATCAAAAAAGATCAACACAAACCGCCTTAACTGATTCTGAAACACACGGTTCATGCAAGACTGAAAGGTGGCCGGTGCGTTAGTCAACCCAAAAGGCATGACTAAGAATTCGAAATGGCCATAGTGACATCTGAACGCTGTCTTCTCCACGTCAGATCCCCTCATCCGAATCTGATGGTAACCCGATCTCAAGTCGATCTTCGAGAAGAACTTGGCCCCATGTAGCTCATCAATGAGCTCATCTATCCTGGGAATGGGGTATCTATTTTTGATGGTGCTTTGGTTCAAAGCACGATAGTCCACGCACATGCGCATGGTACCATCCTTCTTCTTCACAAGAACCACTGCAGATGCAAAAGGGCTCTTGCTTGGGCGTATGAAACCCATCTCCAAAAGTTCCCGAATATTCTTCTCGATTTCATCCTTTTGCCTCTTCGGATACCGATATGGAGTTGTGATCACCGGTTTAGCTCCTTCCTTGAGCTCGATGATGTGTTCTGAACCCCGTTCAGGTGGTGGTCCAGGAGGCAAATCTGCAAAGACTTTGCTCTTCTTCGTGAGTAGTGACTGGATATCAGGAGGTTGGTCACGTTTAGTCTCAACAGGACTAGCAGGAAGTATCATGCATTCGGCAACCCACTCAGCTTGATCGTGACGGATCAGCTTTGCCATTCTTTTGAATGACACTACTCGAGGACCCCCATTGGACATGCCTCTCAAAACTATCTTCTTCCCATCCGATTGGAACTTCAACTCCATAGTCTGCAGATTCAAAGAGATCTCTCCAAGAGATCGCAGCCATTGGATGCCTAGAACGGCATCAGTATCCCCAATGTGAACTACATAGAAGTCATCCTTGACTTCGTAGTTGCCCAACTGCATGGTCATGTTAGATATTTTCTTGGTGCAAGAAATATGGAATCCATCGGCAACCATGACCTTGAATCCTTCGAACTCCTCTGTTTGCAGCCCCTTCTTGGCTACCACAACTTCATCAATGAAGTTATGAGTTGCTCCAGTATCGATCAAAGCAACGATTCGCTGCCCTTTGATCATCGGTGATGCAGTTTTGTGACCATACCAAACGGCAGAACAAAATAGTTTTGGGGCTACTCCGTTCTCTCTTGATCAAAGTATTCCATGCGCTAAGATTGCGAGAAAGTTCGCATGTTCAACTCCAAGGTTCCTTTAGTGCGAATAGACCCAGTTTGGTTGATGTGTATTGCTGTGTTCGTACGAGGGGACTTACACAATTGTCCAGATTTCTTGCAGTCAGCAGTTAATGTATGATTTTGAAGGGGGTTCTCATGTGTATGATTTGGCAATGTGGTTCTTTTTCCTAAAACTAATAAGAAATATACGGAAAGTAAAGGGGAAAGGGCCTAAGAAATTTATACTCTATTCTAAATGCAGGGTATATGGGGCTTTGTTTCAATAGACTTCAACCAGATTTCGCCTAGCCTCCGTCGGACAGCCTCAGCAAAATCGGTGCAATCTTCAAAGGGGATAACGAAAGGTATTCAAGTTACAGTCTAACATACGTACACCATCAGAACAACGCATATAAGTATGTAAGCCATAACCGAAGTTAAACACGAGATAATGTCCAGTTGACCACGCAAGGCAGACTTATCATCAACAAGCCGCTAGTGGTATGGAATAAAGCGAAGCTATCTCAATAAAACACCATACACCGAAGTAAGCTACTTTGCATGAACTAAGCTACTTGGATACGAAAGGAAGAAGAAACCTTGCTAGCATTTCATGACTAGACGAATTCCATCATCAATGAAAAGATCTATTATCATAAAATGTGTTACACAACAATCTCTTCAAAAGTTTTCAAAGGGAAAACTTTCTCTCTTCTCCAAATTATGCAAAAATGCTCTACAATCTAGCTCTAACTCTATCTCAATTCTAGCTCTGATCTAATCTCTGACCTCTAATTTCTAATTCTAATGCCTTACAAATGAGGGGGACTCCCCCTTTTATAGCTAGCCAAGTCCCAAAAGACGGCTAGGGTTACAATCAATAGAGTGGCCAGAATCGTGCCACCTCAGCCCTAACCCTAAAAACTGCCAGAATAGGGAGTGGTACATTAAATGAATCAAAGATTCCCACTCACTCCCAAAAATAGCAAATGCAATAAATGATCCATATTCAGTCTTCTAGAAGCTCCTCGTCCAGTAGTGTGTTCCCATTTGCCTTCTCTCTGATTGCCAACTCAACAAATCTGCTAAGTACGGCCTCAACCTCCTGAGCTGAAATCGGTGGAACACAATCCAATTGAAACTCTAACACCGTGACTGAATGCTCGTGCCTCGTACAAGACTTTCTCCATGCAGCTAAGGAGTCCTGCGTGTTCTGGATCAAAGTGGAGAATGTAGCAGTATTTTCAAAGTCATCCTGTACGAAGGTCTTAGTCTGCGAAGAAGGGAACCAAAACCCCTCAAATTATCAAAACTTATTTCATCGGATTCAGCCGCCTAGCAAATATGGCCTCGAAAGTATTCTGAACTCCATCTATGATATTGGCCATAGCCTTATGTACCCTGGCTGAATCCGCCTGTGCTGCATCGAAGAAACCATGCCCCGTGATAGCCGAAGAATACCACCGAGAGAAATCATATCGGTCATTCGCCTGAATGACACTTCCATCAATCAGCAACTGCAGTGGCACATGCCTCAGCACCTCAAGACGCTGGATCACCTTACTCTGATAGATGGAAGCATCGCCCCAAGCATGATCCACCGCATCCATCCGTGCCAAAATAGTAGAGGCCTGCTGAAAGGCAAAGGCAAGGTCCTCCATGAACTTCTCTGTCTCAGTACGAACTCCTGTGACCCATTTGTCTGCCTCCTGTGCCATCCTCCCCAACTCTACTAAGCCGCTAATCGACTCTCTAGGAATATCTGCTGGAGGCTCTATCACTGGTACATCCTTCGAGAGCAGGACATTGCTGAACATATCAACTAGCATGTGTGTTCTCGTTTCAACTTCTTGTATTTCCTTCTTTCTTGAATAATCCTTGAGACCAGGAAGAGGAGTTATCACCTCCTCAACAATCAGGCACCGATTAGGAAGCGTCCCAAGTCAAAGTGGTGACCACAATTTCAGGAGCTGTACATTCAGGTCACCTCATTTCGTGGGGCGGCAGCGTGAAAGATGCGAGGCCATCCTCATCCCGATGGAGATCTTGAGAACTGCTTGCCTTCTTAACCCGGTGGAGGAGCAGTCGGTTCAAAAACTCTTCCATCTCAAGCTGCTGGATCAGCCTCCTCCCTTTCGGGCTATTAGCATTACGTCTCTAAATGTCGGGCACCTCATTATAATATATCGAGAGTACGCTACTCTTGTGCCTCGACTTCTCTAACCTGTTCCACTTCTTCCTCATTCTGGCGAGGCTCATTGTCCTCGAGTGGCTGAGTGTCTCCTGACACTATATCATCATCATCGCCATCATTCATGGCCGCCTCTAACTCCTGCTGAAACTGAGGGTCAGTAATAGTCCCCTCATCATCGTGCTGATCAATCCTAACAGGTACATTGGCACTCTAGCCAATTGACTCTCTCCGTGGAGGCTGAATATCATCTTGTATCTCTGGTACCTGATTCACTGCAATTCTCTGATCAGCAAACAAAGACACCTCCTGTATGCTTGGAGAACGTGTCTCAAAGTCTTGCTTTGTGACTCGTGGAGGCTCATTTTGAACTAATTCTTTCTTCACGGACTCTGGTCCTCTTGTGATCTGTTCTTTCTTCACGTGGTGATCTGTGATCTCCCACCATTAAGTTGTAGATCAAGGCAATTGACCCTGAATTTTCAATCTGCTCACTCGCCTATCGACCCATGCCCTGGTGAACGTCATAACCGGGATAGAGAGAGTATCAAGGTCGGCAACCTCGGGCTCTGACCAATCAATAGGCGGAAGTGGAGTGTCCCGAACAGCTGCATAGTCTGGATGAACAACATCCATGTCCTCATTAACCTGGTCCGGAACCGGAACTACCTCACCCTCCCTGATCAGAGTAATCGGCAATCTAGAGAACATCCTCTTTCTCACTTCAATCTCATCAATTGCATCAGCCCAATAATCCTCAATGGTGGCCTTGTGTTTGAATTCCTCTGACAACACCCAGTTGATGTTATGGTGCGGGTCATAGTGTTGTCTACTTGTGTGATATGAGAAATGATAGAATTGAAGCTCACTTTCAGCTTCTCTACATGCCTGTATCGAAGGACAAACCTCATCCGAGTTGCCCATCACAACTGGAAACTCTATCCCTCCTTCTTCTTCTTTCTTAAGTTTTGTCAAAGGCTAGCATCTAGCTATCTCTAGCATTATTATTTTATGCATTGGGTATAGGCGGCCTATAAAAATTATGAAGAAAGTCCTATGACTAATGTATGAAAATCTCACGGAAACTGTATAAACCAGCACCCATACCTTTCAATCAGCTCCTGGGCATTTCTAGAGATTCTGCACTGTAACCTCTCCTGAAGCAGCCTCGTGATGTACATGGTGAATGAATCGTTGACACGCTTGTAATGGGTTGTGCTCGAAAGGTGCAACTGCGTACACGCCTCATGAATTTTGAATTGGTGAGAGCCACAACCGATGGGTTCCTTGTAAGAAATCCCTCTGTACCTCGTCATCCGTGCCAACATATAAATTAGATAGGAACTCATGTAAAATGTCTTTGTCCTCCGCAAACTCAGGAGCTGCTCATGTATGTTATCGCTGATCATCTCAGCCCAATTGACATAATCCTTTCCTTCTAACACCAGGTTGATGTAATAAAACATCCACGGCTCAAAAATGTAAGACTGTGGGCATCCACCAACCCTGCTCAGCAACATGATGAGATCACAATATTCCTGCTTCAAGTCCTCTGCTATGATCTGCTTTGGCAACTTCGTACGAGACGGCCTCGGAGTGCTCATCCAGTGAGTGTCAATTGTGTCCATGCATCGTTCAAAAGCAGAAGCATATTACATCCATCAGCTCATCCACTGGACTTGTAAATCATGTTTTGTGCAGGATAAAAGCTTCACCAATGGGCTGCTTGGGAGTGAGATTGGCAAGCACTTAGCCATCACAGTGGCGTGTGATGATAGGTGTTCTTTCTCGTAACAGTTGGCGCACTCCATTATCAACTCTGAACACTGAATAGCTGGCGGAAAACCAGCAGCTGCATATAGCCCACTTCGGACGATGTTGTGCGAAGTGACCGAAGCCCGATGACTTCCAATCCCAAACAGCCTATTCTTGAATGTTTCCAGGTTGACAGAGCCCAGGTTCGTGTCCGTCAACTTGCCCAGCTTTGAAATGAACTTTGACTCCGGCATGAACGTTTTGCTCAGCTTCTTGATCGTAGCTTGTCTTGAGGCACCATTGTCCTTTCCGGTTGTCCTCGCTTCAGCCATCTGCAACATAACAAACATTCATCAGCAATTAAATTTAATAAAATAAGGCATTGTAGGGGCTGCAGTCGGATTCTAGAAGCTGCAATAATTTTTGTGTTTGCAAACCTCAGCTTCTTCTCTCGAATAAATTCGAATTCCGACACTTAGAACAGATTTCTAAGTGAACCTTGATGACTTCACTCTACAACCAGCAATCAGCAAATTGAACTTCTTAACTTTGCACTTCAAACCAGCAATCAGCAATTTTAATTTCTATGTCTTTGTATCGGTAATCAGCAATCTTGCAAGTCCGTACTTTTAAAGTTATCAATGTTTCAACTCAATACAAGGCGTCCTTTTCAAATGGCAATTTCGACCAAACTTAATCAAATCAGACTTCAACTTCAACACTAGCAAGGACGTACTTTTCAAGCTCTCAGCAATGGCGCACCTCTTTAAGTAACTCCAATTCAAGCAAATCAGATTTCAGCCACTTAAGTCGTACCTTTTACAAGCAAGCTCAATCTTCAGCAAACACTTCTCCACTTGACAATGGCGTACCTTTCTCAGCAACTTCAATCAACTCTCAAGTGCGCCCCTTCAGCAACTTGCACTCCTTGGCAAAATTCGAACTTCTTCAAGCTCACTTAGACTTAGCAAATTCGCCTTTCTCAGTTGTGACAATGAGTGAAAAACTTCTCATTTTATAGCTAAAATTCAAATTCTAGAAGACGTTATTTTTAGCCAGTGCCATTAAACTCCACTACTCCACTTCAAGAATTCGAATTTTCCCTCTCTGGTGTTTCTGACACTTGTCTCCAGTCGTCGGGAATATTATTCTTCTAGAAACTTGACTTTGACTGGCGTTCAGGATTTCTTTTCGAAAAGTTCAAATTTAAATTCATCTTCTTTTAACTCACCAGTCGGAGCTCTGTCACTTGAATTCGAATTTCTAACTTCATCATCTGCCCTGGAAAATTCATCTTCGAAGAGTTTAATCAAAATCATCTAGGCAATTCCCTTTAGATTCATCGTTCGAAGAAAATTCACTCTGAAAACTCATTTTATTCAAATTTGCCTTAGAAAATTTAAAATTCTCCCTTAGGAAAATCCACAATTCGAGCACTGATTAAATTCTTCACTGAAAAAGTGTCGGCGAAGCTCAGAAGACTTGGAAATCCATTCATCATCGCAAATGTTCAGTACCCAGAAGCAAATTTTCTTCAGAACGCCTCGAATCCATGGGTACCCAACGAACGGGTTCATTTAATTTTTCAATTTTGAACCTTAGAAAAAATATTATTTCCATCATTTTAAACTCGTTCTTCGCCTGCGATCACTTTGTGTAGCTCTGACCTCTCGAAAAAAATTTGAAGAACTTGAAATATAATTGTTTCTGACTCCATCACTGAGAAGAGTTGCTCGTGCTCCGGAAAATTCATCAACTTGGAGCTCTAGGCGTATTTTCTAAGAAGAAAATAATTTGCCTTAGAAAATATTTTAAAATCCTCTTGCACCTTCGAAAACTTGCCTTAGAAAATTTTGTTGATTGCCAGTGGAGAGGAATTCTCATTTAGAAAATTTTTATATCAACTCCATCCCCGGCACGCCTTGCACATTTTATCTTTACCTCATCACTTGGAAAATATTCATTCAAAAAGCCCAACGCCTTAGATAAATTTAACACTTAGAAAATATTTCATTTCCTCCCCTGAGCGCTTAGCACACTTCATTTTATTCTCAACGCCTTGAAATGCCTTTGAAAAATTTTCCAACACCTTATAACTCCCTTGCTCTAGGCGCACACTTTACCTAGCATTTTATTCCACACCTTGGAATATTTTCTAACACTTACCACTTCCAACGCCTTAGGAAAAAAAATCTCCAACACCTATAACCTTAGGCGCATATCACACTTTGAGAGGATATTTAAAAAAAATCACGCCACACATACCTTGATCACTTTGAACGCCTAACCTACCACCTTGCCTTCACCACCCTTGGCGCATTCTTAGTGTGGAGGGGAATAACGCCTATCTTTTACTACCTTTTCACCACGCTTTAGCAAATTTTTCATCCTATTTACCACCTTTATTTACCACTTACAATCCAAACATGGGCGCATTTGATCCTAGCAAGAGGATGACTCTTCGCCTTCTATCTTTTGTCTTGACATGCACAAGTTTGGGCGCATTTTAGCCCTGGAGGAGGATAAGAATGTTTGACCTTGTTGACCCTCTCCTACTTTGGGCGCATTTTCATGTAGCTGATGGATGAAGCTTCTCCAACGTCCTTGGGTGACTCTTCAACTCCCATGTTTTGTCTTCACATGGCCTTGTTTGGGCGCATTTTGCCCCTTGAGGAGGATGGAAAACTTTGACTTTCTTGTTGACTCCTACCTTGGGCGCATTTTCATGCTTGTGAAGGATGGGCGCATTTGGAGGGGTGAGGAGGATTTTTATACTTAGAAATTTTTTTAACTTCCATCAACTTCCCTTGGGCGCATTTTGAGGGTGGAGGCGGATTTTCATGTTTGACTTTGCTTTGACCACCTTGTGAACTGGGCGCATTTCACCCCCTGAGGAGGATGGGCGCATTTTGAGGGGTGAGGCGGATTTTCATATACTTAGAAACTTTTTCAACTTTCCTTCTTTCATTTTGGGCGCATTTTGCCCCTGCTGCAGGATAAAAACTTTGACTTTTGTTTGACTTTCCTGCCTTGGGCGCATTTTGCCCTGGGTGGTGGATAAACTCACACTTAGAAATTTTTCATGCCTCTAGCTGAGATGGGCGGATTCCTCCATGCCTGCCAGACGAAGTTTCAGATTTAGACAAATTTTTCATCATCCTCGCCAGCCTACGTGCCCTGCTATTTATAGTAAATTCTCTGAATTTGGACTTCTGAAGCTCGGAATGGCCTGAAATTTTAAACATAGCATCCTCATGCCTTTATCAACTTGTCGACACTGCCACTTTTAGTCACCTTGCTGTTTTTAGCCTGTTTCCGAAGGTGGCTTACTATAAATAGTAAGCTCTTGATTCTGATAGCTCCCAAACTCCGATTGACGTGAAATT